>CM030359.1:275069011-275241511 GCA_017893485.1 Hemerocallis citrina
TACCTATCCTGAGAGTAGGGACTTGGAAAATTTTAATCAAACGGCCTTAAACCCTCATTTTAGAAGAATTCCGAGAAATACTTGCAAATCGGATTGTTTTAAAGTGTACAATGAAATGAGGGATGCTTTGATTGCAATTTTATGGAGTTTAACTTGTAGAGTTAGTTTAACTTCGGATTATTAGACGGGTGTCAACAATATTCCAACGATGGGAATAACCTGTCATTGGATCGACAATGATTGGATTCTTCAGAAAAGAATCATATCACTTGCGGCGTTGCCGTATCCCCATAGTGGCGCTGAAATAGCAAACCGTATTTTAGAAATTTGTGATATTTTTCATATTCGCAATAAAATTATGTGTATTAATTTTGATAATGGATCTAACAACAATGCAGCAATTACTACTTTAAAATCCGCATTAAACCCTCCATCTGACAATATTTTTCATATTAGATGTGCATGTCATATTATAAATTTATGTATTCAAAATGCATTAAGAATAGCTGATCCATATATACTTAAAATTAGAAATTGTGTACATTTCATTGCATTAAGTCCTAGCGTATTTCAAGAATGGAAAAATTGGTGTAGGCTTTCAAATGTACCCCTTAGAAGATTTCCAAAGGATGTTAGACACCGATGGAACTCTACTTTTGATTTACTACATGTTGTAACCGAATATAAAGCAGTTATAAATGATTTTTGTATCGCAAAAAATATGCAAAATTTTAAAATGACTCCCACCGATTTGTTTTATGCCGAATCTTTGTTGAAATTTTTAGAACCTTTTAAAACAGCAATTTAAAAATTTTCAAAAACATATGAATCTACTTCTAGTAATATTTTTATTTCATTAGTTAGCATGATGCAAACATTTAACGAAATGTTAAATGATACTTTTGTTGGTGATATTGTAAAACCTGCATACAAAAAAATTTTGAAGTATTATTTTCCTCCTCCTATGTTAATTTGTGTTGCTACCGTTATGGATCCTCGTATCAAATTAGAAGGTACGAAGAGTTTGATTGAAATATTTTTTGCATTACTTGGAGAAAATGTAGAAATAGTAATTGATTGCGCTACTTTTTTAGTTCAATTTGAATCCACATTAAATAACTTGTATGATTTTTATGATAGACGTTTTGCTTCTAGTAGTACAAGTTCTGTAGTTAGTTCTTTTTCTGCTACTTCTAAAGGTAAGAGTAAATTTGATGATAGAACATTTAATTTACTTGCACAAATTCAATCAAAAAAACCCAGGACTAATCAACCAAAAGAATTAAATTGGTATACCAACAAGATTCTGAGCCTTCTTCTTCTCCACTAGATATTTTACAATGGTGGAAAGACTATGAACACACTTTTAGTATTCTGTCAATTATGGCTAAAGATTTACTAACTCCTCCTGTCTCTACAGTTGCTTCTGAAAGTGCATTTTCTTCAAGTGATAGAGTTCTAACTGATTACAGGAATCGCTTGAAGCCTGACACGTTAGAGATGCTCGTTTGTACAGAAGACTGGCTGAAGGCTGAAGATAGTACACAAGGAAAAGCATTATCAACGTCCACAAGTGGGAGCAACTCGCCGGAAGAACAACAACAACAACAACAACAACAACAACAACAACAGCAGCAACAATAGCTTTGCTTGTAATAGCAACTCACCCGACACGTTAAAAATTGTATTATATCTTTGCTTGTTAAGTTAAATTAGAAAAATTGAAGTAAATTAAAATTGTATATAAGAAATATGTTAGTTTATAAAACATATTTGTGAATTGAATTCTTCATTTCATTAGACATTGTGAAAATTGTATAACTTTAATTTATATTAATAATATTTCAATATTTTTTGCCAATTTCACTCTTTCAATCTTATTATTATTATTACGATTTTTAATGTTTATTATTATTATTATTATTATTATTATTATTATTATTATTATTATTATTTTAAGTTAAAAAAAAAATTTTTAAAAACCTATCTAAACGAGTCAACCCGCGGGTCGACCCGACCCGACCCGGGTTGGACCCAAAAGGGTTCATGGGTTGGGCGGGTCACCTTAAACACCTTTCGGCCCGGCCCGGCCCGGTTACGTCACCAAACTGGCCCGGACCCGCCCAAGTCAACGCCCAACCCGGGCGGGTCCGACCCGTTCGACCCGAATGCCAACCCTAATCATGAGAGGGCGCAATTATTAAGAAAATCTAATGCCCCCAAATAGAGGTGGAGCCAGACAAATAAAAATGGGAGTCCCATTTTTATCGGCATCGACATAATTGCTGCCAAAAATTCCTAACTTTATTTTTGTTTTGAAAAATCAAAGTAATTGGATCAAAATAAAGTTATAATCAAAGTAAATATTCGAATTCGTGTTCTTAGTATCATGTATTTTTTGGCACTTGTACAGTTGTACTTTAAATTTGGTAAAAGTAATGATAATCAATAATCATATTATACTATTTACATTGTTATAATACTAGATGCTAAGAGCTACGACCAAAATGAATATATGTACTTGTAACTTGTGTATACACTAACTTTTTATTCAAAATTTTATGCAAGGATCATACAGATTAAATAATAAGGATTACTGTTAAGATTAATCAAAAATAAAAAATCACAAGCTTGAGAATTTTTCACAAATGAGATCTATGGGTAGAACAAAATGATTTACTCACATTTGCTTCAACAAAATGAAATCCAGACTACATACTTGTAATTGAATCAACAAAATAATTTAGAATTGAAATCCATACTACATATTATATAAGAGAGATGAGAGAATAAAAGAATGAAGTATGTTTGGACTTAATAGATGGGTTGGGCTTGGGTTTCTTTTTTTAAGCTTGAGCGGTTAAACTTAATTAATAGAATGAGGGAATGAATTAATTTTTAGCCCAAACCCCATACCACTATTTCAGCCTTAAAAAGGTATATTGGACTTGGGGGTCCCAAAAAAATTTAAACTAGGGGGGTAAATAAAAATTCGGATGTATATGAAAGGAGTTGTACAAAAATTTTGGGTCCCAAATGTCCCCCCTAACCACTATCTTCCTCTGCCCCTGGGGCCCAAAATTCCACGGAAATACACTACACAAATCTGAGATTATTCACCTGAGCGGCTTGCTTATCCATGAACAAAAAAAAATTCAAACAAAGGAAAGATAAATTTTAGAGTCATTGCGAATGTCGATCATCAGTTCAAAATGATTGCTCAAATTTGCGACGGTTGCCTCAACCTATGTGAAGTTCTTTTGAGTCATTCCTGAGTTTGGTATTTTTGTCTAGATACAGAATCGAACTGATCATTCTTCTTGACCAGAAGTGTTGTTTACTGTTGCATTTTTTTCTCTATAAGTCTGTCAGCAATGACATGTTTGTCACCTTCGCCTTCAGAATAGACTCTTTTCCTTCATGAACGTACGTAACGCAGTATGTAACTAAACATTTGTATTGGATCAATATACATAAGAACAGATGTATATATAGTTTAACTGAAAGATAGCTTAGCACTTCAACCATATATAATCCCTGATATTTTGTTTTACTCACTGTTGAACTTGGTTTATAGATTGGCATTCTCCACACTGCTAGTCACGCGAAAATGATGCGGTTTTGAGCTTCTAGAAAAACGTGACTATATCTCGCATCTCTTCCTCAAATATTCTTCTTCGCCTTCGTTGCCAATTCCATGCATGATCAAAATCGAAAGAAAAGAAGAGGAGATGGGGTATATTAAGAGGTCGAGCCTGGATACATCTTGAAAAATAACCTTGATATAGTACTTAAAGGATGCTCTTATTTATTTTTTTCTTTTTCGAGTAAAAGTGATGCATGTATCTTGATGACAAATTGAGGCACAACTTCTCTTTCATCGTTAACAAGGACGTCAAAAACGGACTGCAGAAAGTGGAGGGATTTGGTGGACCCTTACATTGAAACAGCCAAACAGGGAAAGCGGCTAGAGGAGGAAATGAGTGAGAACGACACAGTTAAGGGTTGTTTGCCTGTTTCAAATGAATTTTGGGCACAGTCCTTGAGTTAATAACAACTAAGAACTGGCAGCACACAGATTACATATAGGAGATCAAATATCAATAAAGGACTGGTTATCAACCATGATTGTTGGTTGATGCATTTTCTATCAAAATGAGGATGTTTTATGGAGCAAAAGTGTCTATGAAGAATTTGACGATGTTTATAACTGATCATCAAAGTGTGATGAAATTGATATTGTGTCAAATTCCTGGCCAAGGAAAATGTAGCAAGAGAGGGAGTAGTTATCATTCTAAAGGACCGATTGGCATACTACTATCATGGTGCACCAGAAGTTGAAAGATGATCAATTTTGTTGTATGGATTTGAATTCAACTGAGAGGCACAAATAAGAGCTAAAAGCCAAACAAAACACATTCCTGAATCACAGTCACAAGACTCACAACAGCGCCTGTAAGGATTGATTGTTAGGATTATGTCTTGCACAATATATTCAATGTAAAGAAAATACGGTGATGTGAGAAAAGAGATTCGAAGCGATATTGGAAATGGAAAGAGCAGCAGCAGCAGCAAATGGCTTAGCAGAGCAACAACAGGAAGGCAGGAAAGTCGACTGCCACTTGGGTAGTCGACAGTCATTGCCCTTTGTTTTGAGTCGGGGCAGTGCAATCCATGCACTGCCCTATTGGGTAGTCGACTGCATCGGGCATCAGCGATAGTATTGAGCCAAGTTCGGGTAATCTGATTGAAGCCCAACTTGCTCTCCAAATTAGATCGGACTGCTCTCATCGTATGGTTATCTCTTCACGATACATCGGATGACTATTGTATCAAGATAGCAACTTAGAATTATTCTAGATCTCAATATATGTCATTGTAAAGGCATCAAGAAGAGTAAGAAGGAGTGAGTGCTTCATTGAAGAGAGTTTAAGAGGTTTTCCAATTGTAAACAACAAGTGTCTTCTGCTGAGACTTAAGAGATAGATAAGGTCATGATGAGAGTGATCGTAACTCTTATATCTTTCTCTAGTTGAATATTATCTCGGTTATTTCTACTCCATATTAGGGTTGTCCCAACCAGAACAAAATTGTGTGATTGGGTCTGTTTGGTGATTTATAGTGATCGTATCGCAAAACTCAGCATAAAAATTCTAACAATTGATATCAGAATTTCCGCACAAATCTTAACAAGGATTTTTTTGGACCGATGATATTGTGTGCTAAACATTCGACAGATAGCGAGTTCAAAAAATAACATCTAAGAAAATTTCTAATATTTATGTTCGAGGGCCACTATATTGATTGATTACACAGCGATGTATGTTAGGCACGATGTGAGAAATTAGGTTTACACTTTTAAAGTGCGAGTCCTACTCTATTGCGTAGGCAGCAGTGCAAGTTAACAATTCTCCAATGTTGATGTTTGAATGACTTTAATTAAAAATTGGGGATTATTCCGTAATTAAGTATCATTATACGAGTAAGTTAGGATATAAACCGAATTATAGAGCCAGTCTCTAAGTTAAACTTTGTGCCATTCGTCATATAATAAACTTATACAGTATAACAACAACAACAACAAAACATTTTTCCCAACTAGTTGAGGTCAGCTACATAATTCTGGTTTTACATTCTACTCGGTTTAGCGCAATATCTTCTGTAAGGTCACAAGCTATGATATTTTTTCTTACCGTTTCCACCCAAGTAAGTTTAGGTCTTCCTCTACCTCTAACTCTACCCTCAATACTTATCAAATCACCCTTTCTATTGAGGACACTATTAGGTTTGTGTGTGACATGTTCAAATCACCTGGAGCGATTCTCTCTTAATGTATCTTGGATTTGAGCTACCTTAGCATGTCTCATATATACTTGTTCATAATTCTATCCTTCCTTGTTTTACCACACATCCATCTTAGCTTCATCATCTCACTACACTCATTTTTTGGACATATTATTTTTTTATTTTCCATACATCATTGCTAGTCTAACAGTCGTCCTATGAAATTTTTCCTTCAACTTCAATGATATATATTTGTCACACAAAACACCACTGTCACTTTTTCATTTAAGCCACTCTTCTTGGATCCTATGTATAACATCTTCATAAAATCTCTCAATCTCTTTGTATAATCGAGCAGAAATATCGGAAACGGTCTCTCTTAGGTATCTCTTGACCATCAAGCTTCACTACTTCCTTAGTTGTGTTCTGAATATCACTAACATTACACTTCATATACTCTATTTTAGTTCTGCTTACTCTAAAACCTCTAGCTTCCAAAGTTTCTCTCCACAATTCTAATTTAGCATTGATTTCTTCTATAATCTCGTCCACTAAGACGATGTCATCGGTAAAAAGCATACACCAAGTCACCTCATCTTGTATTTCTTGCTTCAATTCATCCATAACCAAAGTAAAGAGGTAGGGATTTAAAGCTGAACCTTGGTGTAAATCTACTATAATAGAAAAATCACTGGTCTCTCCTGTGATTGTTCTAATTGTGGTCGTTGATCATTCATACATATCCTTAGTTACCTCAATATACCGAATAGTTATTCTTTAAATTATCCATACTATGTCCCTAGAGAATTTATCATATGACTTTTCTAGATCTATAAAAATCATATGTAGATATTTCTTGTTCTCCCTTTATTTTTTCATAAGTCTTCTCAGTACATAAATTGCTTTCATTATTGACGTTCAATCCAAACTAATTTTCAGGCACTATAGTTTCTAGTCTCAGTCTATGTTCAATCACTCTCTCACAAATTTTTATCACATGACTTATTAATTTAATCCCTCGGTAATTGGAGCAACATTATATATCTCCTTTATTTTTATATATAGGTACTAAAATACTCTTTCTCCTTTCATCGGATATCTTCTTAGTCCTCAAAATTTTATTAAATAATTTTGTTAGCCAACCCACTCCTACATCCCGAAGATACTTCCAAACTTCAATGGATATATCATTCGGTTCTAAAACTTTTCCTATTTTCATCATTCTTAGAGCATTTCGTACCTCCGAGGTCCTAATTTTGCGGAAAAACATATGCTCTCGACTCTCCCTCGAGTCCTTTATATTTAAGTTGCGCACAACCTTTTTATTTCATAACTACTCAAAGTATTTTCGCCATCTTTCCTTAATTTCCTCATCTTTTACTAAGACTCTTGAATCATCGCTCTTAATACACCCGATTGTATCGAGATCTGTTGTTTTCATATCCATTTGTTTAGCAAACTTATAAATATTATTTTCTCCTTCTTTTGTTCCTAATTTTGTTTATAAATCATCATAAGCTTTTTCTTTTGTATCTCTTACCACTTTCTTAACTTATTTTCTAACAGTCTTATATCTCTCCAAATCCTCTTTATTTCTACTCTTTGTCATATTTTGAAGGTTAATCTTTTTTCTCTCACAATATTTTGGATTTCTTCTTGCCACTACCATGTTTCTTTATTTAGCAATCCTCTACCCTTAGGTTCTCCAAGTACCTCCTTCAAAATTTCTCTTATGTACGTAGCCATCTTAGTGCACATCATATTTGTCACTCCTTCCCAATTTCAGGATGCTCTTTTAAGGACTTTATCTCTAAAAACTTCTGGTTTCTCTTCTTTCAAGCTCCATCACCTAATTCTTGGGTTCCTAGTCTCATTCCTTACACAAATATGTTTTCCAATCTTAATATCTAATACCATTAATCTATGTTACGAAGTTAAACACTCTTCCGGTATAACTTTACAATCTTTACATGTCAAGCGATCCACCTTTCTAGTGATGAAAAAATTAATCTGGCTCATATTTATCCCACTTTTGAAGATTATCAAATGTTTCTCTCTTTCCTTAAAATAAGTATTTACTAGTATAAGATCATATGAAGTCACAAAATCTAATAGAGTCTCCACCATCGTTCTGGTTTTCAAATCCATGTCCTCCATGCACCTTCTCAAATCCCATGTTATCTTTTGCTACATGTCCATTAAAATCTTCTCCTATAAATAGTTTCTCACCTAAGGTTACTCCTTGAATTATCTCATCCATATATTCCCAAAAAAAAAAAATTGAGCGTGTGCATCTAATCCTACTTGGGATAACCACTAATGATATTAATTATGTTTCCCCCTAATACAAGCTTAATTTGTATTATTCTATCCCTTTTCCTATTAACATCTACTATATCTTTTTTGAATTTCTTATCTACTAAAATTCATACTCCATTTCTATTTCTAATTTTACCAGTATAATATCCTATAAAACCATCTATCCTTTTAGCTTTATCCCCTACCCACTTTATTTCTTGTAAACAAACTACATTAATATTCATTCTAATCATGGTATCTGATATGGCTAAAAATAGGGGTTTAATCGAGGCCGTCCAAATTGGGCACGAATCCTGAAGTCCGGGGGCAAGACAGTAATTTCACTTACAAATGGGCCAGAAGCGGGTACTGGGTCTCCTTCTCACAGATCCAATAAACCCGCAAACGGATCCACCTCAACTGGGTGCGGATTTCAACCCGCAATAAACCCGGTCCAACAGGATAGAATTAGGGCTTCTGATTAACATTAATCAATGGCCCTGATTCATATCTATCCTTTCACTGGGGATTAGGGATTACATTCCTTATCTATACACAAGGAATTACATGCCTAATCTGTTCCCTAAGACGCCTATAAATACCCCCCACCCATCTCCATTAAGAGGTAATCAATCTTTCACCAGTTTTTGCGCGCTTTCATAGTCTTCCAGATTACTGACTTGAGCGTCGGAGGGTGCGTCGCCGGGAACAACCCCGGTGTCTCGCACTTTTGCAGGTGCACGGCGGGAACGACGATCAAAGCCCGACGGAACAGGTACACAGGTTTACTATTCAGTTTCCCTAAGAATCCACAAATACTATCTGTTTAACCCCCACACCAAATTTAGCGGCAACAGATTGGCGCCGTCTGTGGAAAACTAACGAATAGAAATCTCTCCTCTTCCTGGTGAACAGATCTCCAGCCATGCCTCCGAGGAAAGTCAGATCAAGGGGGTCCAACCGGAGACCCAACCCTGATCAGCAGCAAGAGGTCCTCCCTAATCCCGCTCAACAACAAGGGCAACTTCCCCCTACCGCGGAAGACCCGCTCCAACAAGACCTTCCTCCTCCTAATCAGACACCCCCGAAAGGTCCTAACCCTCAAAAACAGCCTCTTCACCAGGAGCACGTTTCCATCCACAATGCCTCTACGGACTCTATGGCTTCCCATCACCCCCGAGCCTCTGGTCGTCACAATACTGCCCTCAACCGTCAGAAAGATGACGATCTCCGCCGCCACCTGAATGAAAAGCGGGCCCGAGAGGGAACCTCCCGCCAACACCATCCGGGCGAGCGGTCTCCTCGCCACCGGTACTACAGGTCTCCCGTCCGCAGAGGGAGGAAAGAGTCTCCCGAGCATTACCGAAGGAGGCACTCCCCCACAGGTCGGCAACAACCCCGAAACAATGAGGCACCAATAACCCGTGCCGAGTTCCAGCAGTTCCAAGCGACCGTCCTGCAGGCTCTCAACCTCCGTCAAAACCCTAATGAGCCGAAAACCCCATCACCTCCTCCAGTCCGGAGCCTTCGCCGGTCTCCTCATCCGGTCCGAAGCCCTCGCCGACGGTCCCCATCCCCTCGTCCTGCTCCTAGCAACTCCCGGCGTACCCCAAGTCCTCGTCGCTCCCGAAGTTACCATCGCCGTAGCCCTCGCTCTCCCTCATACGAAGACGAGTCTAAGGGCTCGGCTGATTACCGTCGGAGGGATGACACCATGAACCGTCGTCTTCATGACGTAGAGAGGCGCCTGGGCCAGATAGACCGAGAAGAGGAGCTTAGGGGGAGGACCTTACGTCCTAGCCGACCCCCTTTCTCCCGAACCATAGTGGATGCACCTGTCTCGTTCGGCTTCAAACCCCCCCAATTTGAGACTTACACCGGGAAGACCGATCCAGTTGATCACATCAAAAGCTTTAAGACTTTGATGCTCCTCCATCAAGCTTCCGATGCCCTCCTCTGCAAAACCTTCCCCGCAACTCTCAAAGGACCAGCTAGAGAATGGTACTCTCGCCTCGCCCCCTCCTCAATATTCTCCTTCGAGCAGTTCGAAACCCTCTTCGTCACACATTTCGTAAGCAGCCGAAAGGCTGAGAAGACCAGCATCTCCCTATTGCACCTCCATCAGAAGAAGGGGGAAAAATTGAGAGACTACGTGAAGAGGTTCACGGCCGAAGCCAGATCCATAGCATCCCTCGACCAGTCGGTCGCTACGGTAGCATTTCAATCTAATGTCCTCAATTCTAACCTCCGCTCCTCCCTCGCCAAGAAGCCTCCACAGAACTTTTCCGACCTTCTCCTTTGCAGCGAAAAGTACATCCGGGCCAAAGAGGCCGAACAGCAACCCAACTGGGAGGGGTCTTCCTTTGGGTTTAAGAGAAAAGGAACAGAAGAAGAAGGGGCTAAGAAGCTCCAGAAGGATAATGCCGGCCAGCGCCGACCTCCCCCCAGATTCGAGAAGCTCACTCCCCTCACCACTAACATTTCAACTATTCTGATGGAAGTCGAAAAGGAAGGGATCTTACCTCCAGCTCTGAGGATGAACACCCCCGCCAAGAGGAGGGATAAAGAAAAATGGTGTCGTTATCACCGGGACTATGGGCATGACACCAACGATTGCCGTGCTCTGAAAAACGAGATCGAAGCCCTTATCCAGAGGGGGCAGCTGGCAAAGTTTGTAAGAAAGGACCGAGCAGAACTTCCTCCCCAGCCTCGGGGGGCTAACAAGCGTCCGGAACGAGAGGAGATCCCAGACTTTGAGGAAGAGCGAGTCCTCCACCTCATCCATGGGGCTCCAATGGGGGCCCCTCGAACTCCTCTCGGAAAGCATTTATAAGAGAAGTCAACTCAGTCCGAACTACCCCTCCGCCCAAAGGCCTCGGAGTGCCAGTCACTTTCTCTGACGAAGATCTTGAGGGTGTCCGCACACCTCATTGTGACGCACTCGTCATCAGTCTCCACATGGCCAATTTCAAAGTGGAGAGGATCTTGGTAGACAACGGCAGCTCCGTCAACATCCTCTTCCTCGACGCTTTTAAAGGCCTAAAGCTCTCGCGGGACCGACTCAAACCCGCCGGATACACACTCCACGGGTTCACGGGGGTGCCAGTGTCTATTGAAGGGGTGATCACCCCTGACGTAACCGCTGGCAAAACTCCTACTACCCGAACGGAGTCGATGGACTTCATGGTCGTAGATGTCCCAGCAGCCTACAATGTCATTTTGGGTCGGCCCGGTCTGGCCGCCCTTGAAGCCGTCCCTTCTGCCTATCATCTCAAAATGAAATTCTCCACTCGGGCCGGAGTAGGAGAAGTAAGGGGCAACCAGGAGCAGGCCTGCAAGTGTTATATGTCCTCTACCCTCGGACCCGTCCTCTCCTTAGAAATGCTGGAACTCCCCCAAGATGCTGCTCGGCCAACTTCCGAGCCGGTGGACGAGTTGGAGGAGGTACTCTTCTCTGAGCAGGAGCCGACCCACAAGTTCTTTGTTAGCAAGACTCTCCCGTCCGCCCTATACTCAGATATTGTAAAATGCATCCGAACCAATCAAGACCTCTTCGCATGGTCAGCAGCAGATATGCCCGGTATCTCCGAAGAACTCTTGGTCCACCGCCTGAGCGTTGATCCGGGGTCCAAACCGGTTCAGCAGAAGAGGCGCAAGTTCGCCCCCGAGCGTCGGCTCGCTATCAAAGAAGAGGTGGACAAGTTGTTAAAGGCCCGATTCATACAGGAGGTAAACTATCCTGAGTGGTTGTCAAACGTAGTAATGGTGAAGAAGTCCAACAGGACTTGGAGGATTTGTATTGATTTCACCGACCTCAACAAGGCCTGCCCGAAAGATCCCTTCCCTCTGCCGAGTATTGACACTCTGATTGACGCAACTTCGGGACATGAGCTCCTCAGCTTCATGGATGTTTTCTCAGGTTACAATCAGATAAGAATGTTCCTCCCAGATATCCCGAAGACGTCGTTCGTGACCGACCAGGGGCTCTATTGCTACAGGGTCATGCCGTTCGGTCTAAAGAACGCAGGGGCTACATACCAGCACCTCGTCAACAAGGTTTTCCAGGCTCAGATCGGCCGGAACATGGAGGTGTACGTTGATGACATGCTTGTGAAAAGCATCCAAGGCACTGATCATGTGGCTGACCTCCAAGAAGCATTTGACGTTCTCAGAAAGCACAAGATGAGACTTAACCCGAACAAGTGTGCGTTCGGCGTCTCATCAGGAAAATTCCTCGGCTTCATGGTTAGCCAACGTGGAATTGAAGCAAACCCGGAGAAGATCAAGGCCATACTGGACATGGCCCCTCCTAGAAATGTCAAGGAAGTTCAGAGATTGACTGGTCGCCTAGCCGCCATAGGGCGCTTTCTGTCGAAGTCCGGGGAAAAGTGCCTCCCGTTCTTCAAAACCCTCAGGGGGGCTAAAGGATTTGAGTGGGGGCAGCAGCAACAAGACTCCTTTGACCAGCTCAAAGCCTACCTTGTCAATCCGCCTCTTCTCAGCAAACCAGTACCTGGCGAAGCGCTCTACCTCTACCTGGCAGCTTCCGAACAGACGCTTAGCGCGGTCTTAGTCAGAGAAGAAGAAAGGGCTCAGAAGTCCATCTACTACGTCAGCAAGGTGCTTCGGGACGCCGAGCTCCGGTACCCGAAAATTGAGAAAATGGCCTATGCCCTGGTAATGGCCGCGAGAAATCTTCGCCCCTACTTTCAGTCCCATTCGGTAGTCGTTCTTACCGACCAGCCGCTGAAACAGGTGCTTCACAAGCCCGAGACCTCCGGTCGCCTTATGAAGTGGTCAATCGAGCTGAGCCAACATGATATAACTTATCAGCCTCTGACCGCGATCAAGGCACAGGCACTAGCCGAGTTCATAGTTAAAACTACTATCCCAGAGTCCAGCCAAACAGTGAAGGGACCACCCGTCTGGTCGGTCTATGTCGACGGGTCCTCTTGCAACGAGGGTAGCAGGGCAGGGGTCATCCTGGCAGGCCCAGATGACTTTATCCTCCAATATTCCCTCCGTATAAACTTCAAAGCCTCGAACAACGAAGCTGAATACGAGGCGCTCATAGCCGGCCTTGGAATGGCCCGAAATGCAGGGGCACAACGCCTGCGGATCTTCAGCGACTCTCAGTTGGTCGTCAATCAGGTCCTCGACGAGTATGAAGCCCGCGATGACAGGATGGTTAAATACTTGGCTAAAGTCAAAAGTCTTATGGCGCTGTTCGAAGAGGCCCTCATCCAAAGAATCCCCAGAGAAGAAGATGCTCAGGCCGATGCCCTATCCAAATTAGCCTCCTCTTCCCTTCAAGTCCTCGAACAAACTGTTCTGATAGAAGTCCTCCTGAAGCCGAGCATAGAGGACGATGCACTCGAATCCGTTGAAGCATTGCCTGTCCTCCTCGTAGACAATTGGATGAAACCCCTCGTCGAATTTCTAAGAGACGGACTCCTCCCCCGGGACCCGAAGGAAGCACGGAGAATAAGAGCCCGAGCCGAGCGTTATACATTAATCGAAGGCATCCTATATAAACGCTCCTTCACCCAGGTAGACGGTCGGCCTTACCTAAGGTGCCTCTCCCCCCGGCAAGCCGACTACGCCCTGCAGGAACTTCATGAGGGCATTGGCGGGGCTCATTCTGGCTCCAGAGCCCTAGCGCACAAAGTGTTGAACTACGGGTATTGCTGGCCCACTCTCCTACGGGACGCCGAACGACACGTTCGGCAATGCAGCTCCTGCCAAAAGTATTCCGACATCCGACGCCTTCCACAAGCACCACTCACCTCCCTATCAAGTCCGATCCCCTTCGCAATGCGGGGGATGGACTTACTGGGGCCATTTCTGCCAGCTCCCGAACAGTTAAAATTCCTAGTCGTGGCAGTCGACTATTTCTCAAAGTGGATAGAGGCCGAGCCCCTGGCTACAATCACCGAGCATAGGGTCGTTCAATTCTTCTGGAAAAATGTGATTTGCCGATTCGGCGTTCCCCGGATCATAGTTACAGATAACGGAACGCAGTTCACTGGGGCCGCCTTCCGAGCCTTATGCGAGGACCTCGCCATACAACACCGCTTCTCCTCCGTCTCTCATCCTCAGTCAAATGGCCAGGCCGAAAATGCCAACCGACAGATCCTTTCAAGCATCAAGAAGAGACTGGACAAGTGTTCCAAAGGCTTGTGGGTTGATCAGCTGCCCAACGTGCTGTGGAACTACCGCACCACAAAGCGGACCCCAACAGGCGAGAGCCCGTTCAATCTCACCTACGGGTCCGAGGCCCTCATTCCCCTAGAGGTCGGAATATCCTCTCCTCGTTTGATAGCTTTTGAAGAAGAACAGAATGCTAGAGAGCTCGAAGCAAGTCTAGATTTGATAGACGAAATCTGAGAAAGAGCTGCCATACGGCAACAAACCTACCGAAGAAGGATTGAGCAAGCATACAACAAAAGAGTCCGCCCAACGGACCTCAAAGAGGGAGACCTAGTCCTCCGAAAATTGGCCATCTCGTTCCTCGGACAGAGATGCAAACTGGCCCCGAATTGGGAGGGACCGTACAAAATCTCAAAAGTGATCCGCCCCGGTGCATACAAGCTAGAAGATCTTGAAGGCAGAGAAATTCCCAGGACTTGGAATGCCGACCATCTCTTGAAATACCAAGAGAAAGCAACGACGCCTCTCTAAGTAACTCGAGATGTCGAACCATTCCCTTCCTGTTGCTAGTATTGATTTTTCCTTTATTTTTCATTGTAATAACGGCTAGCAACTTTAGAAGCAGCCGATCATTGGATATTAATAAATAAAGTTTTTCCTATTTTTGATACTGTTACATCTCTCTGCTTTCAACTCCTCAATCTCACGATGGTTCGGAGTCCAGCAGTCGGCTCGACTCTTCTTCCTCGGCTCGCCCATAAATGAGCCAGGAGTAGATCGCCGTTCGAAATTGCTCCTGCAGCCGTTGAATGGTTCGGAGTCCAACACTTGGCTCGATTCTACTTCGCAAGTTCGCTTCTAAGCGATCTAGAAGTGGCTCGCCATTCGGAACTACTCCCACAACCTTTAAACTAATCTCACGATGGTTCGGAGTCCAGCACTCGGCTCGACTCTTCTTCCTCGGCTCGCCCATAGACGAGCCGGAAGTAGATCGTCGTTCGAAATTGCTCCTGCAGCCGTTGAATGGTTCGGAGTCCAACACTTGGCTCGATTCTACTTCGCAAGTTCGCTTCTAAGCGATCTAGAAGTAGCTCGCCATTCGGAACTGCTCCTGCAACCCTTAAACTAACCTCACGATGGTTCGGAGTCCAGTACTCGGCTCGACTCTTCTTCCTCGGCTCGCCCATAAACGAGCCAGGAGTAGATCGCCGTTCGAAATTGCTCCTACAGTCGTTGAATGGTTCGGAGTCCAACACTTGGCTCGATTCTACTTCGCAAGTTCACTTCTAAGCGATCTAGAAGTAGCTCGCCATTCGGAACTGCTCCCGCAACCCTTAAACTAACCTCACGATGGTTCGAAGTCCAGCACTCGGCTCGACTCTTCTTCCTCGGCTCGCCCATAAATGAGCCAGGAGTAGATCGCCGTTCGAAATTGCTCCCGCAGCCGTTGAATGGTTCGGAGTCCAACACTTGGCTCGATTCTACTTCGCAAGTTCGCTCCTAAGCGATCTAGAAGTAGCTCGCCATTCGGAACTGCTCCCAGAACCTTAAACTAACCTAACGATGGTCAGGGTCCTATGGCTCGACTTTACCTCACCGCCTCGTCCCCAAACGGGCCGGGGTAAGATGGCCATTCCGACCTACCCCCACGACTGTTGAGCCGAGGTGCCGAGGTACCGACCCTCGTATATGGCGAAAAAACCTCCCGAGACGAAACCGCCGTCAGATCATCTCAGCAAGTGTGCCAGGGCGTGATGAACGGATCTAATTCAGCCATGCGTCCACAAAACGACAAGATAACATTTTCTTGGGAACTGGACCCACTGGTCGCTTCGCTTCGCTCAGCAAAAGTCACTCCGGTCACCAAGTTACGATCAGGCCGCGCGGCCACAGCCTAGAAACAGCCTCACCCTAGCGACCGAACCGAGCCGCACCTAAAGGGGCCAAGATGCTCGACGAAGCAGACACCTGCCTCGCGGTTCATTTCAAGCCTACCCTAGCTAGCGCAGTGACGGCACGATGAGAAGACAGCAGAAAACCGGTCGGATAAATCAACCCCAATTTTATTAAAAACTTGGCAAAATTACAAAAAGATTACAACAAAAAGATTACAACAAAGAGAGTTCGAAAAACAGTCCGAAGGACGGTTCTAAAGACCGAAGACATGACACGACCCATTTACTGCCTCCAAGGAAGAGGTACGCTCCGGTTCAGCGATACCTTGGGTCGGCGCTTCTTGACCCCCGAGCTCGTCTCCAGACCAACGAATCGAGACGCCTCCTCGCCGCTGACCCTGACAGTCGCTCCAACCGAAGCACCACTTGAAGACACCGCTACGCCACTTTGCGCGTCGGCTGCTGACCTGCCTACGATAGGAGTCCGGCTCGCCGCTTGATTGAACGTGATCCCTCGCTCAATCTCCTCGCGAGTGGACAAGGTGCTCCGGACGTTAGCCCTCACCGGCTGAGGCTTGAGCCGAGCAACCTCTTCCTCCAGCTCGACGATCCGATCCTTCAATGTGTCATCCTTTACTATCACCTTAAACCGAGGAAGTTTCGCTGAACCGGGGTACTCTGCGCTGTCGGATATAATACGGCGCAAGTGGGTCACCTCGATGCTCTTGTCGACCGTCACCCTTTGCAGCTGTTCAACCTTCTTCGCAAAGTCATCTCGTTCGGCCGAAACTCGTGCCAGTTCCTCCTCCTTAGCAGATAGTTCGGCCTCAACTATCCGTAGATGGTGCAGTTCAGCCAACGCCTCACTATGCCTAATCTCTAGGTTGTGAAGTATCCTCCTCGTCAGGTGAACCTCACCCTCGAGACGATCCTCCCGAGATCGCTTAAACAACTCGTCTCGGCGCCGATCAGCCGAGGTGATAAGGGTCTGCTCGGCAATCTGAAATGAGAAAGGGATAGCATTGAAGTACTATATTGCCGGACCAAACACTTAGACAAAAGTTTCGGAGTCAAAACATTTTTCATTCATTAAAAGCGGTGGCCAGTCCGCAAAAGGCATTACACTTTTAAAAGAAACAAAACAAGAAATTACAAAGAATTTGCGAGGGGATCAAGGGTCCACCTGCGTCTCTGCGTCAACCTCGGGCGCGTCGTTAGACGGCCCCTCGACCCTCCCCTCGACTCGGGCGTTTGCCACAGGTGGCTCGGTCTCCTCCTCCTCGTCTTCACCTTCGGCCTCGTTGCCTTCGGCTTCCTCCCCCTCGTCGCCTGAAGGCGACCTTGGCCACAGTCGGTAGCCGACCCGCTTGAAGCCAGGGATCCGATCTTGGACATGGTCGAGCGCCCTCTGATAAGACAGCTCCATGTTCTCGGCCATGTGCTTCTTTGCCTCAGCCTCGGCCTCCTTCTCCACCTCGGCCCTAATCTTCGTCGCCAAGGCCTCCTTCTCCGCCTTCTCCTCGGCCAATGACTTCAGCGCTGCGGCCAGCTCCTCGGCCAATGACTTCAGCGCTGCGGCCAGCTCCTCGGTAGCCTTAGCGGCCTTGGCAGACTCCGCGTCGATTCACCCCTTGGCCCTCTCCAGGTCGGCAGCAAGGTCAGCCACCCAGACTTCCAGGGCCTCGGCCCGCCTCTGCTCGGCCTCAAGTTCCTTGACCGCCCTGACCTTTGCCGACCTGTCTCTGTCGCTGGCGGCCTTCAACTCCTTCTCCTGCGCAGCGAACGTCTCGAGGAGGTGGCCGAAGTGGCAAGTGGCCTACAAAGACAACTATCAGAGTGGTGCGCAAGCCGAGCAACAAACTTGAAAAAATCCGCAAGAAAAAACTTACCGACACGAGCGACCGAGCCACCTCATAGGTGTCGTCGCCGACCGTCCCCACTTTCAGCGCGGCCCTGTCCTTCGGCGTCGCCAAATGCTTGACGACCTGAACCGACATCTGTGAGTTGTCGAGGAACCCGTCGTGGTTCTTCACCCGCCAGTTCGGCACAAACAGTTGCTTGTGCTGCTCGGTCAGGATTTCTTCGGCCGCTTTAGTCAACGGTGGTTCCTCAAGCGACAGCGCCGCGTTGACGTCGAAGGTCCCCTCAATCACGCCAGGGGCCACAGGGGCCAAAGGCTCCTCGACAATGACAACCTCCGAGGGCGCCTCAGTAGTCGGAGGGGGCGGAGTGATGGTCGAGGCGACCGTGGGCTGCGGAGTCGACGAGGCAGTCACGGCTGCCCTCTTCCTCTTCCTACCCCCGGCCAACTTCGACCTATCGGCCATCATGGAGTTAAAATCAATCTTCATTGCTTCTGCATCAGACAAAAAAAAAAAAAAGACGAGTTAGCGAGACGAACTAAAGACTTGAAAGAAAAACGAAAATAAGTGAGATGTCAGAGCGTACTCGGGTCGATGGGGCTAAGGCCGGACCCGAACAGCACATCCTCCGTCAACTCCCTCCAACTCAACAGGGGAAGGGCCATGATCCTCCTCACCACCTCCTCCTCGGCCTCAGACAGTACGGGGTCGGCTCTGGCGAATTTCGGCACCTCCACTTTCCACCGGGTCGGAACGTGCAGCATCGCCTCGCCCCTTACTATAAAATACCTCAATTTCCAACCCTTAATCGAATCGGGGTTCTCTACGATCCTAACACCCTTCCTCAGCCCCAAATAATACCGGTGCTCCGTCTTGTGCTGCCGGTTTATGCGATACATCCCTCGGAACACCGTTAGGTCCGGTTCTACTTCGGCTCGGTAGCACTGAAGCAAGAAAGCGTTCACATGACGCCATGTGTTCGGCATGAATTGGGTCGGCGCGAGGCAGAACCAGCCGAGGATCTGAAGGGTAAAAGGATGCAGCGGGAAACGTTGCTCGGCATTCAAGGAGTCGAAGTCGAACATGCACATATCCGACGACGGCAGCTTGGAATTCGCTCGCATCCCGGGACCGGGGAGAATCAGTTTGTACTCCGGAGGGATGGCGAAGGCCTTTCTGATCCGAAGAAGATCCTTCTCGGATAACACCGAAATGAGCTCGCCGGCTTCGGTGGGAAGGGTCGGGTTAGCCATAGATCGCCTTCTCCAAAAGGTCGCCCTCGTACTGCCTGACCCCCGAATGCCCGGACAGGACAGAGGGATATCGTCCCATCTCGGGGGCTTGCTTCGGGTTCTCCACAATCACCGCCACTATGGGGGATTGGGTCTCCACCCTCCTCTTCTTCTCGCGTCTCGCCTCTGTAACCGACGGTTCGACGACTTGCTTCCCCTTCCTCCGAGCTTCCACCCTTCTCCTCTCCTCGGCGCCATCGTCACCCGAAGATGAGGCCCCACTCCCCGAGTCCACTCTTGACATCTCTAGAAAAAGGCAAAGACTAAGTAAACTGACCTTTGAAGTGACGTTCACGGTCGGAATACGCTCGCCAGAAATCGTCGTCTGGCCCACGCGACAGCTAACAGCACCGCCTTGGAGCGAAAGTCGCCGCTAGCAGAGAACTTAGAGAACAAAAGTGAAGTCTTGAGAGTAAAAAGTAAGAAATGAGCTTGGGAGTGGGGGTGAAAAACTTATAACCCCTGAAATGTTGGGCCTCCTTGGGAAACGTAAAAAGCCCACTAAGAAGCCAAAGCGACAAGCAGAAAATTGCGACGTTACGAGAAGCCAAAAACTCTTCAAAACACTAAGTCCACGACTCGGCCACCGGTCTGCCAAGCCGAGCTATCGAACAGCCCGGCTGAGCAACCGAGCTACTACGCCCCATCAAAACACCCAACACAGCGCCTCGGCCAACAGCACTGAGTCTCCGAGCCGAGGTGCCGAGGTACCGACCCTCGTATATGGAGAAAAATCATCCCGAGGCGA
Organism: Hemerocallis citrina; assembly: GCA_017893485.1. Classification (NCBI taxonomy): domain Eukaryota; kingdom Viridiplantae; phylum Streptophyta; class Magnoliopsida; order Asparagales; family Asphodelaceae; genus Hemerocallis; species Hemerocallis citrina. Next base: position 275,089,041 of record CM030359.1, read on the forward strand.
AGTCACCGTCGGATCTCCCCAAAATTCGCGACAGAATCTGATGGACGGTTCAGATTGCGCCACGCCCACAAAACGACAAGATAACGTTTTCTCGTGATCTGAACCCCATCCTCGTCATGCGCGCCAAGATGAACGGCCCAGATCCACCCACGCGTACCTTCCGAACTGCCTGCCATCGGCTTGCTCAGCCGAGCTACCGAACAGCCGAGCCACTGGGCACGGAGGGGTGGAACCTTCAAATAACACTTCCTCCAAAATACCCAACTCAGCGCCTCGGCCAACAGCACTGAGTCTCCGAGCCGAGGTACCGACCCTCGTATATGGAGAAAAATCATCCCGAGGCGAAGTCACCGTCGGATCTCCCCAAAATTCGGGACAGAATCTGATGGACGGTTCAGATTGCGCCACTCCCACAAAATGACAAGATAACGTTTTCTCATGATCTGAACCCCATCCTCGTGATGCGCGCCAAGATGAACGGCCCAGATCCACCCACGCGTACCTTCCGAACTGCCTGCCATCGGCTTGCTCAGCCGAGCTACCGAACAGCTCAGCCGAACAGCCGAGCCACTGGGCACGGAGGGGTGGAACCTTCAAATAACACTTCCTCCAAAATACCCGACTCAGCGCCTCGGCCAACAGCACTGAGTCTCCGAGCCGAGGTGCCGAGGTAACGACCCTCGTATATGGAGAAAAATCATCCCGAGGCGAAGTCACCGTCGGATCTCCCCAAAATTTGCGACAGAATCTGATGGACGGTTCAGATTGCGCCACGCCCACAAAACGACAAGATAACGTTTTCACGTGATCTGAACCCCATCCTCGTGATGCGCACCAAGATGAACGGCCCAGATCCACCCACGCGTACCTTCCGAACTGTCTGCCATCAGCTTGCTCAGCCGAGCTACCGAATAGCTTAGCCGAACAGCCGAGCCACCGGGCATGGAGGGGTGGAACCTTCAAATAACACTTCCTCCAAAATACCCAACTCAGCGCCTCGGCCAACAGCACTGAGTCTCCGAGCCGAGGTGCCGAGGTGCCGACCCTCGTATATGGCGAAAAAACTTGCCGAACCATATCAGCCGTTGGATCTCATGAAAAAGCGCGCTCGTCATGATGGACGGTTCAGATCTTGCCACGTCCACTAAACGACAAGATAGCGTTTTATAGAGATCCGCGCTGAGATGGATGGCCCCGATGATTCCACGTCCCTCGGACCCTCCGAACCGAGGCACCGACCCATCGAACCAAGGCGTTGACTCTCCGAGCCGAGGTGCCGACCCTCGTATACGGCAAAAAAGTCTGCCGAGGAACAAGGACCGTCTGATCGTTCAGAAATTCGTGCTCCACGTTGATCAAAGGCCCAGATGATGCCACGTCATAATTCGGTATTTAAAAATCGATTTTTGTTTATTTAAATCATTTTATTTATTTAAAAATTGCGAAAAAATTGCTAAAAATTCGGGGAAATTAGCAAAAAATTCTAAAAAATAATTAAGAACTCGGAGGGATATTTTTGAGCCCCCGAACGAACGATTATTGCCTAGAATATACGGCTAAGACCCCCGAACAATTAGTTAACACATCGCAAAACTAAATAAATAGCCCGAAAAAATAGATAAAAACTCGATACACCATATGGCTTCAAGAAAGAAGAAGGAGTTACCTTACCACCCACTTCGGGATTCAAAATCACCCATTCGGACTCCGATACAACTCCACTAGCCACTAAAAACGGTCAAACTACTCCACAAAGACTGATTGCCCTCAGCCTTTAGGAGTAGGGGGCTCGTGGTATGGCTAAAAATAGGGGTTTAATCGAGGCCGTCCAAATTGGGCACGAATCCTGAAGTCTGGGGGCAAGACAGTAATTTCACTTACAAACGGGCCAGAAGTGGGTACTGGGTCTCCTTCTCACAGATCCAATAAATCCGCGAACGGATCCACCTCAACTGGGTGCGGGTTTCAACCCGCAATAAACCCGGTCCAGCAGGATAGAATTAGGGCTTCTGATTAACATTAATCAACGGCCCTGACTCATATCTATCTTTTCACTGGGGATTAGGGATTACATTCCTTATCTATACACAAGGAATTACATGCCTAATCTGTTCCCTAAGACGCCTATAAATACCCCCCACCCATCTCCATTAAGAGGTAATCAATCTTTCATCAGTTTTTGTGCTCTTTCATAGTCTTCCAGATTACTGACTTGAGCGTCGGAGGGTGCGTCGCCGGGAACAACCCCGGTGTCTCGCACTTTTTGCAGGTGCACGGTGGGAACGACGATCAAAGCCCGACGGAACAGGTACACAGGTTTACTATTCAGTTTCCCTAAGAATCCACAAATACTATCTGTTTGCCCCCACACCAAATTTAGCGGCAACAGTATCTACTAGTTCTATGTATTTTCCTGTCAATGTTCCTATATTTCAAGTCGCTAACCTAAGCCTATTTTTTTGGACTAGCTTCTTTACCCGCACCCGTCCAGATTGGTGCAGGAACCCTTGCCCGTTTTTCACCGCACCCAGACGCCGGTGTGATGCCCCTTACACATTTTTTGAAGTACCCGGAAGCAGCCACAACGCATTGCTTTCAGGAAATGTTCTAGTATTTGCGCGTATATTATTAGGATTTTTCATGTTCATACGACTTGACAAAGTTTTGTGCTGATTGTCAAATGCAACCCACCTTCTTACCCGATTTGTGGTCAGATTCCTGACTTGAGACAGACAATGACGGAGTTAAATCAACTTATACAGTAATATATTAAATTTGTTTGTGGAAGACAAGTCCAGATTCCATCAAAGACCCAGGTACTAAGTACTTCAATTCCATAAAAGTGGCAGTTAATAATTTAAAACCAGCCAACATTCTCACCTTTGTCTCCTCGTCATCTGAGTACAATACCTGTTGTTGTCTTGAAATTCAAGAAAAGAAGAATTGGAGGAGGGTCTAAAGGCAAAAACAACACAGCCCTTAAAAGAAACGCCTACTCAATCTTTTTGGTTTGCTTGTCTTCTTGAAGCTCACTTAGTTCAATATAAGTCTATTCTGTATTTTCTTAAGTTTGCTTCAATGGGGGAGATTCTTCAGTTCAGTTACAGTCCAAGTCCAACTGATTCAGTATCATTCAAAACTAAAGTGCAGTCAAAAGACTTGACACAACTCCCTTTCTCTTTTCTTTCTCTTTAGTTTCTTGGCATTTCTCACCTTTGCTTCCAAATAAATACATATGCCACTTTGGAGATGTATTCCACCACCACCACCACTTCCCCCCTCTCTTCTCCAAATCAAAAATTGCGATTGAGCCAAGGTGAGTTCGACAATCTCCATCATGTGTTCCAAGTTTGATGCGAAAGGAAAGAAGAAGTTCGAATCAAGAAGCCATGAGAAACCCTCTAGAAGAACAACTTCATCGCGGGTCAGGCTGTTTCGTTATGTCAGGGCCAATGTAGCAAAAGCCCTTCGCGTGGTTACCAAGAGGCAGCCTTCGACAAAATGTCCTACAATTACAGAGGACAGTTGTCAGGGGTTTATACCGCATAGAGACTCCCACCATTACGAGAACATGGAAGAATGTATCAAGTTCATCAACTCCTCATACAGGAAATCTGTTTAGACTCGTAAACAGTTTTAGTAGAGAATACATGAGAAAAAAAAAAGGCAGATGATGTTGCTCATCTCTTACAATATTTGATACATCTTTAGCATACTTTAGGAAATATATGTGTATCCTGCATTATCAAGCAAGCAAAAGGAACTAAGTTTTTATAAATCTCCGATGTGACCGACATTAATTTACTTTTCTTTCAATTAACGACTACATGTTATATACTTCAGTAGATATGAATATCTTGCACACAAGAACGAACAAGGAGGTACAAATTGAATTGTTAGTCACAGAATTTAATGAAGTTATGCATTTGTAAGACTAAATACATATCAAGTTCCCTTCCGAAAATGTTTGTATTTCTGATGCATTATGCAACAAAGGGCCGTCGAAGCTACAGCTAAACTCAGTGACAAGAATCTATTGAAGATTCCATCAGTTACAAGACCTGCTCATTCTAAATCTCATCCACTTCAGAGGTTGAGCTATCAATAAATCAACATTCTATTCAGAGAAATAATAGCATGTCACTCTAAACGTAGAACTTCATTTGCTACTTTCTATGACTATTCCAATTACAAAAAATAAGCGGTCCCAACTAAGGACACTTATATTCTATTGAGAATGATACATTGCCACTCTAAATGTGCAACAACATTTGCAACTTTCTATGATTTGTTGATTTATAAAAAGTGAGTAGTCTCAACAAATTACACTCATATTTTTTTACATTTAAAAATTATGTGGACCAATCATATGAGAGAATTGGAAATAGAGTGGCATGCTATCATTTCTCTTTTCTATTTAAAAATTATGATTGGACCAATCATGTGGAAGAGTTGCAAATAGAGTTGCATTTGGAATGACATACTACCATTTCTCTTCTATTTTTTTTTTGGCAATCGACCATAGCCAAAAACATTTTTTTTTTTTTTGCATGCGGTAACTACACACGATACTGCATGCACACTTCACAATAATCTCATAATAAAAGAATGATGCAAATGAAAATTGAACATCCAATCTTTTGCTCACTAGCTAAAGATGCTTACCACTAGACCACACTGGCACTTGCAAGATCATTTCTCTTCTGTAAACTCTGAATATTAGACAAGGACTAATTCAAGGTTCGCCACTCTGAAGCATATAGATATCAAGATTGTCAGCCAATTCCAGGTTAGGTTGTTCAATAGTTTTTAGATGCAGAAATATATCGAAATCCAACAACCGCAAATCACAATGCACCTAAACAAAAGCAGAAACACAGGTTTCAATAGGTCATTAATGAGACAACCGATAGAGCGAGAGGTATTCGAGAAAATGCGATTGTTTCTTTCTATCCAAATGATCCAGGTCAGTGCCATCATAGTAAGGTCCCAAGACTTCGTAAACACTTTCTTAACTAAAACCTTCCTCCACTCGGTCCACCAAGACAGAATAGAAGCGGAGAAACAAGCCAAGCTTTCACACATATCGTCCATAATGGACGGATAAAATCACACTGCAAAAATAGGTGTTCGGAAGTTTCATGGTGGGTATCGCAAAGCACACAGAATTGACCTAAAGCTAGGTTCCTCTTGTTGAGATTCTCAACCGTAAGTAATTTGTTGTTGATGGTAAACCAAACATGAATTTTTACTTTCAAAGGCACGCACGCACTCCAAATAGCCTTAACAAAAGGGGAACTGACACCGCCATGGTTAAAAAAATTATAGAACGATTTAACCGAAAAAGAGCCTGAAGAATTCCATCTCCACAGTACATCTTCTTTCTGTTGCCAAGTATAATTAATTAAGCTAGATAGAAGTTGGATATAATTAGAGATTAATGAAGGGTTGAGGACTGCATTGAAAGGAATAACCCAATTGATTTGGCCATTTAGGCTGCAAAGGTAATCTACCACAGATGCCCGAGGGTTGCAAGCAATCATAAAAAGATCCGGAAAGGCCGATGCAATCTTATAATTACCGATCCAAAGGTCGGTCCAGAACAACGTCCTCGATCCAGATGCACACATCTTGAAGATGCTACACTGAAACGGGGCAACCACTTTCCACACACCCTTCTAAAAAGGTGAGGCCAGAAAGGGTAGAGGAGAGAATAATTCCCAGATTTTATGCCGAGAATGACATTTCTGAAGGATCATCTTAGCCCAGGGAAGGTTATCATCTTTTAGAATCCGCCATAGCCACTTACCCAGCAAAGCTAGATTTTAGTTCCTCAAATTAAGAACACCCAAGCCCCCAGACGATTTAGAAGTACAAATTAGCTTCCAATTGCAAAGATGGGTCCCCGCTCTATAAATATCAGAATCCATCCAGAAGAAATTTCTTCTAATACGATCAATTCTTTTAATCACCCAAGGGGAGACGTAGAAAAATGACATCATAAATAATGGGATCGAAGAAAGGACGGAGTTAATAAGGATCAGCCTACCTCCTCGTGATAAATGCCTACCATTTCAAATGTTTAGTCTAGATTCCACTTTATCAATCATAGGAAGCCAGTCGGATTTATGCAACCTGCCCCATCTCAAAGGGATACCCAGATATTTAACAGGGACAGACACAGAAGCACAGTTGAAGAATTGAGCAATTTCATTTTGACGGTTGTTAGACCTGCCAAGCCAAAGAACGGAGGTTTTAAGGAAATTAATCGATAAACCGGAAGCTCTTTCGAAAATATAAAGTAACAGTTTGAGGTTTTGAAAAGTGGAGCCATTAGGCTTAGCGAAAATGATGGTGTCATCGGCATACTGTAAATTAAGAGCCCCGCAAAAACTCTGGGAGCCACCTAACCCTTCGATAACTTTAGCATCCCAAGCATTTCGAAGAGGTTTACTGAAAACATCAGTAACCAACGAGAATAACAAAGAAGAGATTGGGTCACCCTGACGCAGACCGCATTTGCATTTGAATTTGTTACCTCCCGTACCATTAATAAGAATAGAAGAAGTTCCAGCGAAAAGACTAGACTTAATCCAGGCAATCCACTTAAGACCAAATCCTCGATGACTGAGGATATCGAAAAGAAACTCCCAACTCACTTTGTCGTACGCCTTTTCGAAATCTAATTTAAGAAGAATGCCTTCCGAGTTAGAACGATGACAGTCGGAAATGATTTCTTGCACACAAGCGACACTATCGAGAATAAATCGGTCCTTAATAAATCCTGACTGAGCAGGATCAATCAGAGGAGAAATGACCAAACTGAGACGACTTGCTAGAACTTTCTTGATGATCTTGAAAGTAGTATTGAGGAGACTAATAGGACGGAAAGCCGACACTGAATTAGCTCCCATAATTTTTGGAATGAGGACTATATCAGCGTAATTAATACGTTCAAAAGAAAAAAGGCCCTGATGCAGGTCACTGAACATCTCAAAGAGAACTTCTTTCAGAAAATGCCAGAATTGTTGGAAGAAAAGGGACAGGAACCCGTCCGGACCTGGAGCCGCATCGCTTTTAAGGGAAAACACCGCAGTTTTGATCTCTTCCAAGGAGAACGGCTCTTCCAGGCTGGATAGATCATGAGTTTTGTTACCATAAAGCTGGGCCCAGTCCAAATTAATGGAGCGGGGTTTGGGAGACCCCAAGAGATTTTTGTAGAAATGAAGAAAAGTGTGGTGAAATTCAGAATTGGAAGTGAGATCAATTCCATCATCTATAATGGACGAAATGCGGTTGCAACACTGACCATGAGAAGCGAAATTGTGGAAGAAAGCGGTGTTACCATCACCCTCCTTAAGCCAACGAATTTTAGCTCGTTGCGCCCATTTAATGTGGTCAAGGTTAAGAAGGAAAGCAAACTCTCTCTTACAAGAGTTACGTTCGAAACGAAGAGAATCAGAAATAGGACCACTCTCTTCCAATAAATCAATGTAATTAATCAAAGATAAGAAATAATCCTTGAGGGCATTGATATTAGCGAATATATCCTTACGCCATATTTTACAACCATGTTTGACGGCATGTAATTTAAGGAGGATTCGACTTAGAACATGAGAACCGGTAACTGAAGAGAGACAACTAATGATGAGGTTAACAAAGGTCTGGTCCTGCAACCAGAATTTTTCAAAGCGAAATTTGAATGGTTTAGAAAAATTAAAGTTAGAGTGTAGCTTAATAGGCACATGATCTGACGACGGATTAGACATGGCCTGCACAAAAGAATTGTGAAAAAAGGAGATCCAATCTTACGACACAAGAAAACGGTCAAGTTTGGCCATAGAAGGATCTATCCTTATATTAGACCAAGTGAATGATGTACCATTAAGAGGTAAGTAAATCAACCCAAGACCTCTAATGTGATCATTGAAACGAAGAGAATCCATATTAGAAGACAGATTATCCTTTCTTTCATTCGAAAATTTGGTTACGTTAAAATCACGACAAAAGATCCAATAGCCGCTGATACTACCTTGAAACGAATCGAATTCGGACCAAAAAGAATTGCGACGATCCGCAGTAGAAGGACCGTAAATCGAAGCTACAGTAAGGTTACAATTGAATTTGATCCAATGCAGTTGAATAACGAGAAAAAAATTGAGACGTTGAACAGAGATAAGCGAGAAGCGGGACTCCTTAAAACCGAAAAGGATCCCACCACGAATGCTGATAGCATCTAATGCCACCCATTTAGTAATCAGAGAACCCCCAATGGAACGAAGCAGAGAAGGAGTAATAGAGTCAAGTTTTGATTCCTGAACGGAGATCAAACCACAACGAGAAGAAGATATAAGATGGAATAGAGCTTGCTGTTTAGACGAGCTCCTAAGACCGCGAATATTCTAAGAGAGACTAATCATGAAAATGAATAGACTCTTTAGCTCTGGAAATTTCAAGTAGACGTAATGAGTCAAGTTCAGATGCTATGGCCGGGTCTAAGACAAAACCCATGTCTGCGGCAAGATGTAAAATGTCTAAATTAGACAGGGAGTCGAAATGCACCTGATATACTGACCCAAAATCAGTAACGTTCTTTCTATCGGGAACATAGGGCAGGATTTTGAGATTACGGATCTGCGCGACTAAGGAAGCCTTGGCCGCCGCCGATAAATGCAAATCTTTTTAGTGCGGATGCGTGCACTTGAGCGAATAACAGGATAGGAAGAAATTAGCTTCTTAGGAGACTGAACAGAATGCTCTAGGGGTCCCTTGAGGAACACACTAGAAGAAGAAGGAGGGGGGACAGAGAGTGCCTAGTATGATGGGGCCGAGGGGAGTGAGTTGCTCTGGCAAGAGATGGGTAAAACAGAGAAATTAGCTCTGATCATAGAGGACCTGTGGTTCGCAGGGCAAGCCTGAGTAATCAGAGGTGGGAAAGGATTAAAGGATGGGTTAGGTTGGGCCGCCTCTATTATACTTATCGAATTACAGTCATCATTAAGAACAGAAGAAAGGAGATCTGGGTTATTAACCAACAAGGAGTAAGAAAAAGGGTAGAAAAAATGAACATAACGAGAAGAAAAGGGGAAATAAGTAATGAAATTAAAAACACATCGCAACAGCACAACTTGATAATTCACTAATAAAAAATTAAAATTTATAAAGAGAACAGGAATTAGTACCTTGGATGACTTTTTAGAGTTAGCCATTTCCTTTTCCTCTTCATCCAGTAGATCGTCAGATTGGATCCAATCTTCAGCTGGAGCAGAGGATTTGAGGCTGGAAATATGAGTCTTAGCGACCGAAGAAGGTGAACATTGAACCGATATTTTGTAACTATCCCATTCCGAAGAAAAGTTAGGATTGACCTTCCATTCAGGCCACTCGTAATCGGGAGCACTAGCAGAAACCAACTTTGGAGGGGTAGACATAGCTGGCAGTGGCAAAGGGGTAACAGACTGGAGAGTCAAAGTTGTGGGAGCGGGCGACTGAGCAGCTTTCGGGCACTCGGAAGGAGCAACAGGAATGGTACTAGCTTGAGAAGCGATAGCAGGATTAATCCAAACCAGGTTGGGGCCTTAGAAGGGGAGATGGAAGTGCCGGTGGCCTTGGATACTTTACTGCGGGAGAAGGAGTAACTCTTTTTGACAAATGGTTTGTGACCACCTCTCGATATAGGGGTGAACATAGGAGGGCGAGAGGAAGTGTAGGATAATGGCTCGATTCTGGTATTTGGTATCTGCAGTGTTCGAAAGTTTCAGAGCTTCAGTCGACTGGATGGAGGAGCAGTCGACTGTCCAGAGGAGGTTTTCGAAGACTGAGAATACAGCAGCAGCAGTCGACTGATCAGTCGACTGTCCCGAAGGAACCAGGCGACTGGTAATTGGACCAGTCGACTGTCGGCGGGTTTTGGATCTAGATTCGGCCCAATTCGAAAGGCCCAATAGTTTCCCTATAAATACACCCGTTAGGGTTTTGTAAATTGTAACACCTTATTCGGATTTTGTAGCCGTCATCTCTTGTAAAGGCTTTGTTTGCCCATTGGAGAATATAGTAAAGAAACCCCAACCGCCCCTTGTGGATGTAGGCATCGTTTTGCCGAACCACGTAAATCTTGTGTTCTTGTGTTGCTTGCTTTTCTGTTTTTCTTCACTGGTTCTCTCTTTGTTTCCGCGTTGGTTTGATTGTTGGTTTGATTCATATTCCGCACAACAAGTGGTATCAGAGCTGTTGGTTCGACCTAGAGGGAGATGGCGGGAGATGCAGATGCAACCAAGGATGTTGTGGGATCAAGTTCGTCAAGAACAACGATTCACAACGCAAAATTTGAAGTTGAAAAATTTGATGGGACAAACAATTTCGGGATGTGGCAATGTGAGGTGTTGGATGTTCTTGTTCAACAAGAACAAGATGTTGCTTTGGAGGTAGAAAAACCTAAGGATATGTCCGAAGCAGATTGGAAGAAGTTGAATCGAGTTGCATGTGGGACTATTCGGCTCTTTATTGAGAAGGCTCGGAAGTACGATTTGATGAGGGATACCATCGCTGCGGTGTTGTGGAAGAAACTCGAAGACAAATACATGAGGAAAAGTTTGGAGAATCGGCTGTATTTGAAGAAGAGACTTTTTCGCTTCACCTATACGGAAGGTATGTCTATGAATGCTCATGTTGAATCATTTAATAAATTATTGGCTGATTTGTTAAATTTGGATGAGCAAATTAAGGATGAGGATAAAGCCCTAATTCTGTTGAATTCATTACCTGAAAGTTATGATCATTTAGCAACTACTTTATTATATGGAAAAGATACTGTGAAATATGAAGATGTTGCAAATGCTCTGTTGAATAATGAAACTAGGAGAAGGGATAAAATGGTTGATAGAGAAACTTCTGAAGCTTTGATTGTAAGGGGCAGGACTGAGATCAGATCTGAGTCCAAATCTGGGAAAAAGGGAAACAAATCTCGTTCCAAATCGAGAAGAGTTTCGAAGGACAGGAAAATACCGGCCAAAGATGAATGTGCTTTCTGTCATGAAAGGGGGCATTGGAAAAAGGATTGTCCAAAGCTACGAAATAAGGAAAATTCGACTGCAAATGTGACCGTTGATAATTTAGAAAGTGGCGAGGATTTTTCTTTTGCACTTGCTTCTAGTCCCTCACTTTATCAAGAAGTATGGTTTCTTGATACAGCAGCCTCCTATCATATGTCTTGGAAAAAGGAGTGGTTTACTTCTTTGGAGTATATGGATGGTGGTGTAGTTTTGATGGGAAATGATGCACCTTGTAAGAAGGTAGGAATCGGGAAGATTGAATTGCTAATGCACGATGGTCTTATTAGGGAGCTTTCAGATGTATGGTATGTTCCAGATTTGAAAAAGAATTTGATTTCACTTGGTGCTTTGGAGGCCAGTGGATTGAAATTTGCTAGTGAATGTGGCATTCTGAAGGTGACTAGCGGATCACTCGTGGTGATGAAAGGGCAAAGGAAAAGGAACTTGTTTTTCTTGCAGGGAAAAACATATTTGGGTGAGGCTGCCAGTGTAACTGAGAGGCCTAAACAGGTTGTTCCCGACTCTACTAGGTTGTGGCATATGCGACTCGGGCATGCAGGAGAAAAGGCCTTGCAGGGGCTTGTGAAGCAAGGGTTGCTTAAAGATGCTAAAGGGTGCAAGTTAGAATTTTGTGAACATTGTGTTTTGGGTAAGCAAACTAGGGTGAAATTTGGTACAGCTGTACATCAAACAAAGGGTATCCTCGATTATGTGCACACAGATGTTTGGGGCCCTACTCAGACACCTTCTATGAGTGGTAGACACTGGTTTGTTACTTTTGTTGATGATTACTCCAGACGAGTTTGGGTATATACCATGAAGCACAAAGATGAAGTTTTGACATTGTTCACAAGTTGGAAGAAGAAAGTTGAAAATCAGACTGGTAGGAAGATTAAGGTTCTGAGGTCAGATAATGGAGGGGAATACAAGAACGATCCGTTTCTGAAGTTGTGTGAAGATGAAGGGATCCAGAGGCACTTCACAGTTAGGAAGACTCCACAGCAAAATGGGGTTGCAGAAAGGATGAACAGAACCTTACTTGAGAAGGTGAGATGTATGTTAGCACAGTCTGGATTGAAGAAGACATTTTGGGCAGAAGCTGTTATATATGCAAGCCACATTGTCAACCGTTTACCATCAGCAGCACTTGAAGGCAAAACGCCTATTGAGGTATGGAGTGGTAAACCTGCATCTGATTATAGTTTTTTGCATATATTTGGTTGTCCTGCTTATTTTCATGTAACTGAAACTAAACTTGATGCAAGAGCCAAAAAGGCTATATTTGTTGGTTTTAGTACTGGTGTCAAAGGTTACAGGTTGTGGTGTCAAGAACAGAAGAAGTTAGTAATCAGCAGGGATGTGACTTTTGATGAGACCAGCATGATTAGCTCGGGACAGTCGACTGGTGAGCAGGACAGTCGACTGGTGAGCAGCAGAAGAGTGGGACAGTTCTCCAACAGGTGAGTAGCAGAATCTCGGGACAGTCGACTGATGTACAGGAGCAGTCGACTGGTGGTCTAGAACAGCAGAAGAGTGGGAGCTCGGGACAGTCGACTGTTGGCAATAACCAGTCGACTGGTAGGAGAGTTCTCCAACAGGTGGAGTTAGAAAAGTTGTCAGTTGAAAATCCTGTTCCTGTCCAAGATGAAGATGATGTGGTTGATACTGAGAATGATGAAGAAGTTCCTATCCAGCAGGAAGAATCAATTGCAGTAAGAAGGCAAAGAAGAGATATCAAACGACCGTCTCGTTTTACAGATACAGTTGCATTTGCTCTTCCCATTGTGGATGATGAAGTTCCCTCCAACTTCAAAGAAGCCACTAGAAGTTCAGAAAATGCAGATTGGAAAGTTGCTATGGATGAAGAGATGAACTCTCTTCATAAGAATAAGACTTGGGATCTAGTGCAACTACCAAAGGGGAAGAAAGCAATTGGTTGCAAGTGGGTGTATACAAAGAAAGAAGGTCCAAAAGGCAGTGTTCGGTTCAAGGCTAGACTAGTAGCAAAGGGGTATGCTCAAAAGGAAGGAATTGACTACAATGAAGTGTTCTCTCCGGTGGTGAAGCATCCTTCTATTCGGATTTTATTGGCATTAGTAGCACAGTTTGATCTTGAATTGACACAGATGGATGTGAAGACTGCGTTCTTACATGGGGAACTAGATGAAGAAATTTATATGTCGCAGCCAGATGGGTTCAAAATTGCTGGGAAGGAAAATTGTGTTTGCAGGTTGAAGAAGTCTCTCTATGGGTTGAAGCAATCTCCAAGGCAGTGGTATTTGAGGTTTGACCAGTTTATGAAAGTGCAGGGATATTCCAGAAGTGAGTATGATCATTGTGTCTACTTCAGGAAGTTGCAGAATGGTTCATTTATATATCTGTTATTATATGTGGATGACATGTTGATTGCCTCTAAAAATGCTAAGGAGATTCAAAATTTGAAGAATCAGTTGAGTTCTGAGTTCGAGATGAAGGATCTTGGTGAAGCCAAGAAGATACTTGGGATGGAGATAGCTAGGGACAGAGCAAAGGGCATAGTGAGTTTGACACAGAAGCAATATCTTTTGAAGGTGCTGAAACGGTTCGGTATAGATGAGAAAACTAAACCAGTTAGCACACCCTTAGCCAGTCATTTCAGAATTAGTGCTTCTCAGTCTCCAAGTACAGATGAAGAGAGACAGTATATGGCGAATGTACCTTACACTAGTGTGGTTGGCAGTTTGATGTATGCCATGGTTTGTACTCGACCAGACATCTCTCAGGCGGTGAGTATGGTTAGTCGATATATGCATGATCCAGGCAAAGAGCATTGGCAAGCAGCTAAATGGATTTTGAGGTACATAAGTGGCACCACAGATATGGGTTTGAAATTTGAAAGGGATGACAATATTAGCAGGTTATTGGTTGGATATGTTGATTCTGACTATGCAGGTGATCTAGATAAGAGGCGGTCTACTACAGGCTATTTGTTTACTATGGCTAGGGCACCTATAAGTTGGAGGTCAAATTTGCAGTCCACTGTAGCGTTGTCTACTACTGAGGCTGAATACATGGCGGTTGCTGAGGCCATGAAGGAAGCCATTTGGATACATGGACTTTTGAAGAGCTTGGGAATTCATCGGGAGAAGGTGGAGGTACACTGTGACAGTCAGAGTGCTATTCATTTAGCGAAGAACCAAGTTCATCATTCGAGGACCAAACATATTGATGTTCGTTATCATTTTGTGCGTGATTTGATAAAGGATGGTGATATTCATTTGGTGAAGATTGGAACAGCTGATAATCCTGCTGATATGTTGACCAAAGTTGTTGGGGCAGCCAAGTTCAAGCATTGCATGAACCTGGCTAATATTTTGCATGTTTGATAATTTGGCATGGGCGTTTGGGATAGTGCTTTGCTATTGGTTTGTTTAGTATGTGATATCATACTAAGGTGGAGTTTGGGTTCGTTTGTTGCATTTGGTGATGAGCAGTTGTTTTGGAGTATTTGTGGAGATTGCTTGGGCTACTTGGAAGATTTCACCAAGGTTGAGATTGTTGGATATTTGATTTGGAAGATCTCGCCAAGGTGGAGATTGTAGGATAATGGCTCGATTCTGGTATTTGGTATCTGCAGTGTTCGAAAGTTTCAGAGCTTCAGTCGACTGGATGGAGGAGCAGTCGACTGTCCAGAGGAGGTTTTCGAAGACTGAGAATACAGCAGCAGCAGTCGACTGATCAGTCGACTGTCCCGAAGGAACCAGGCGACTGGTAATTGGACCAGTCGACTGTCGGTGGGTTTTGGATCCAGATTCGGCCCAATTCGAAAGGCCCAATAGTTTCTCTATAAATACACCCGTTAGGGTTTTGTAAATTGTAACACCTTATTCGGATTTTGTAGCCGTCATCTCTTGTAAAGGCTTTGTTTGCCCATTGGAGAATAGAGTAAAGAAACCCCAACCGCCCCTTGTGGATGTAGGCATCGTTTTGCCGAACCACGTAAATCTTGTGTTCTTGTGTTGCTTGCTTTTCTGTTTTTCTTCGCTGGTTCTCTCTTTGTTTCCGCGTTGGTTTGATTGTTGGTTTGATTCATATTCCGCACAACAGGAAGTACCGACCACAATTTTGTGTTGCTAGGTCCCATTGGCAAAGAAGCAAGAGAGTCAATTGAGAAGCTAACAGGAACTGCTGTTTCCACAACAAAGCAGTCATGATAATTGATAGAAATGGCAAAAATAGACTGACCAACACGAAGAGAGTATGCAGTAATCCTATCTTGCTTTTCGGGGCATAAAAACTCTGCCTCAACTTGCAGGCAACCAGAAGCTAACATGGAGGCAGAGGAAGTGCATATAAGATCACCTATACATTTCGACATATCAGCCACTAAATGGGGAGTGTCGCAGAACGGAGGTAATCCCAGTATAGTTACTTTAGTGGGAGAAGGAAGCAAGACTGGAGGAGGGGAGCTAATGTGAACCCATTTGCAGAAAGAGAGAAATAGCACCTATATTAAGGGATTTGATAGCCACAAGATCATCGAGTACTTTGGGACTTGGGCAGTTAATCACAACATCCCCGTTGGAACAGGCGTTCACTGCCCACGTCCAGGCTTCAACATTGCAAGTCTTGCAAAGAAAGGAATCTAAGGAATAATTGGAAATGAATCCTCCACCAAACGAAACTGCTCCATAAGAATCCAGCTTGGAAATTTTGGCTGAAAGATCTAGAGAAGGCACATAGACGAGAGTAACCAAGGGTGCAGAAGAAGAAAAAGGAGGCCTCTTAACCAAGGGTACATGAGCAGTAAGAGGGGGTTCGGAAGGAGGGGAAACGGTATTTAAAGGTTGAATAGAAGATTCCACAGCTAATAATTGAGTTGCTGGCGGAGTTGGAAGGAGGGCATCTCCCCCAGATAACTTAATCCTCTTAGGGTTTTTGGATTGAATAACCGAGAGTTTGGCTTGTAGGGAGGGGAAATCCAAAGCTGATAAAACTTGGTCTGAGATCGGGACACCCAACGACAGACCAAGCAGTTGCTGAAGGGAGAAACATCAATTACGAGAGTGACCAGATTTAAGACAAAAGAGACACTTCATTTTGTATTTGCAAAAAGGCTTGAGATGCCCAAATTGTAAGCAGCGAAAACAACGGTGAGTAAAGGGAAAAGACAAGGAGGGAGGTGATGAGGGGGTCGAAGCCTTAGGGTGATAGGAATTTGGGCGGGAAATGAGGGGAACAGAAGACCCTAGAAGGATCTGGGGTTTGGGTCGTAAACTATTAGAAAAAGTTGGAGGGCCACATTCTTTTAATTTCCTTTTTTTTTACGACCTCTACCCACGACAAGGCCATCGACGGCCCAGGCCCAAAAAAGAAAATACACCAAGCAGAGAAAGGAAGGAAAGCCTGGTAAAAACCGAAAACCTCAACTGTAGCAATCACCAAAAGAGAATGGTCGATAGCCAATGCCACAGATCAACCGAAGAAAAAAGAATCAAGAACACTGAGCTTGGGAGAGAACACGCAACTCCAGCGACAATTAGTGGTGCAATAGAAATAGAATGAGAAAAGCTTCAACAATAAAAATCAGCGGAAAGGCCAGAAATAAGAACGAGCTTAGATTGTGGAAGAAAACTCACCAAATATACACAGTGAAAGCAGAATGAAAAAAACTTCAATTAAAAGAAAAACCAAGAAGAGCTAATCGAGAAGAGAAAAAAGGAGATCCAAAATAATCACAGGGAAATAATACGATCCCGAATGCAATAGACGCCACGACACTGCACACTAGCCACCAAAAAGCAAGAACGGCGCAAACACACCAAAGAACAAACCCAAAGAAAAAGCTAATAGAGAAGAAAAGAGCAAACTCGAACCACCGGAGGCAGCTGAAAGGAGGATGGTCTCTGACCGATGGTAGAAGGGGCACGTATCTGAGGGAACTATATGGAAAACAGGCCGGATTCCCACTAAGAGAACCGAAGTAAGACGCCGGCTCTGACCAAAGAGAGGCAATCTACAGACGCTGCTGAGAACTCCACCACAGACACTACAGACGTTTTCTTTACTAATTTTTGGGCGTCCACTCACATGATAAAGTGGAAGCCTTTCATCTTAGTCGCCTCCAAGAGGCGGCAGATTTAATTCGTATTTCATATTTTCAACCTCCCTGAGTACTTATTATTATCATTTCATTTCTTTCTCTTGCAGATATGAGCAGACAGTTGCTTGTCTTGACCTTTTTATCTCCCCTGGTGCCTTCATCCTGTCTTGACTCCTACTGTGACCAAGTTCAGAGTTTACGGGTATTTTTTGGGGCCTTCTTAAAGCCCTGATTTTGTGGAGGCTGGTTTTGTTATATGCATCATGGGGGTGTTTTGGTTGTTAAGCTGATATGCTTTTTAATTTGGGTTCTATTTAGTTTAATAGTGTTACTATCTCGAGCTCTTTCATTATCTGTTATGACGTTCTTAAAGGTTCTCTAGGTGTTATCGGTACTAATGACAATATCGGTTAATTTCTGCTACTGATCTTTATTTTGTTCTATTTTTCGGCTATCCTCTTTCTGTTCTTTAGCGTCTATTTTTTCTTTTTCTGATATTGGGTTGGAACGCTATTATAGTGGGAGTTTCTTGTTGTTCGGATGGTGTTTACCATGCTTTTATGGGTTCCAGCCAGTCAAGGCAGGATCCAGTTCTTTTTTAGTGGTTTACCTTTCTTTCCTCCTCGGACTGGAGGAGTGTACTGATCGCATTGTTGTAATCTTCGTTTTCGTTGTAGCATTATATTTCTTTTGTCTATTGATCAGGTCTGATAGTGGTTCGTTTTTTGCTGGGTTGCTCCACTGCGCTGGGATGCCGTACATGTCGCTTTATCGATGTGTTAGGATTGTGGCCTTTTGACTGAGTGGGGTCGCTTTATCGATGTGTTAGGATTGTGGCCTTTTGACTGAGTGGGGTCGCTGCTTTTCTGTCGATGTGTTCGGGCTGTCGCATTGTTGGCTGAGTTGTCTCGCCGGCTGTTCAGGATTGTTGACAGCCTTATGGATCTGGTTGTTTTGGCTTGCATGCTGCTGCTTTCATATTGGGTGTTGCATGTTTTTGCTTGCATGCTGATGCTCTCTATTTTGGTTGTACATTGTTTGGTGTAATGCTCTTAATTGCAACGGACTTTGTTTTTGTTGCGGTTTTCTCTTTTTTTTAAATTTTACTCCGTGTAAAATTCCCAATGCTTGGAAATACTCCCTTTTTATTATATATATTTGAGATGGGAGTCAATTGACTCTATCCACATCATCAAAAAAATAAAAAACAAATTGGCAACTAAACTCTTCTAGGCATTCTTTTGAGCAAATACTGATTGCACACAAAGGATATAGTATTGGAAAAACTTCAATTCTGGTTGCTACTCGCTAATTGCTGCAAAATCAACAGCGCAACACAATACCATTCATATATAACAAAATTTAACCAATTAAAGAAAATACAAACTTAAATAACACATCCAAAGTTTGAAATTACAGAGTATATCATTGTTCCTGGATTTCACTTTCGACCACCAATTAAATTAGCAATTTCCAATAGAGTGATAATTTTCATCCACCCCGGGAGTATAAATAGCTATAATTGAACACCACTGAGTAAGGAAATGAAAAAAAACTAAACAAAGACTGGTTCCCTTAAAAAGCCTACATTCCTTGGATCCAGAGTTCTGTCATTTTGATGGTGGATGCAACCTCCCTTGAACCTCAGGTCAGATTGGGGTGGGCGATGCAAAGCTAAAAATCGATGGGCCTTAGCTTTGATAAAGAGGAAATAGCCATAGGCTTTGCTTCCTCAGCTTTCTCATGTTCCTTGTTCAGCATCTGGCAATGCATAAAGGTGTAAGATTAATATCGCCAGCTAAAAAATAAGTAGAAATATAAGGCTTCAAAAACAATTCAGCTACATGCATAGTCTAACACTCACATCGCCAGAACCTGCACAACGTTGGTAGTGCAAAACCTTGAAATTAATAAATTAAAAATTGCATATTTGGACTGAACAAGATTAAAAGATAAGAAATGAAATTACTTTGTTATTTATCAAGTTGTGAAGAGCAATGACACTCCGAATGAGAGAAGAAAGGTAAATCACCAGCATCATGTCATTTGTTTTCACTGCAACACATGAGGATATTTCAGGTAGAGCAGATGAAATGCAAAGTCAAGTACACAGAAGAAGTAACACTTTATCCCATATTCGTAGCAAAATATAGAAGAAATTACCTGAGAAAGCCTTGATGAGTTCACTCACGTTAAGGTTTGGAAGTAGATTAAAGACATCCTGCAAAAAATAAACAAAAAAGAAAGGTTCGTGTGAAACCCAACTAAACTTCAGATGGAACAAAGCAGCAGTAAAGTTACTAAGAATAATTTTAGAAGCATAAAAACAGGTCATCTGATGAGTATCAGTAAGCAGCAATGTGTGATAGAAAAACTTCACGGTATATTCCACACAAAATGGAAGGGAAGAAAAAATATCCAAAAAAGAAAAACAACAACAACAACACAACAATTGTAAGATGAATTAAGGATTTAATGACTACTATGTTGTGGTGGGAAAGGTGTTCTGCTCAGAACTGTACCACATGATAATAAATATAAATATTAGTAGGTGCAAACGTAGAAAATAATGTGCACACAGGACCAAAGACAGATTCAGCTTCCACGTCCCAGACAAGTGCATTGAAATAACTCGATCCAAGTCGTCAACGACGGCCTGGATTGAGTACCAGTATCGTACAAGATGCATCGCGATACACAATGATAAAATGTAAATTATTATTTTTTGTTGTTGATACAATTCTTTATTATCGCAGGGTTAATCTATCACATCATATCATTGAGCAGTACTGCTCTGTATCATACCCATATGAGATATGTATGATATTTACATTCAGGCTTTTACACAGTTTATTGGGTACAGTATGTAGACTAATCGACCTGATAGGCTAAGTCAAGACCCACTTCCTCCGGGTCTTGTACCAAATCAAGCAGATGAGGGCCACTGCTTCCATTTGGAATTTTGGATCATGTCAACAAAGAAGTAGGACGTTGCAGGGATCTTATTATCTCCTTTTCCCCCTTCAGGGCTCCTCTTTATTGATGCACGGTGCCACTTCCTCTCCATTCCTCTTCTCTCATTTTATAGTTGGTGTTGCATGCTACACTAAAATTGTTTTTTTTTAATTCCTTCCTCTTTAATTAGCCTATTTTATGTTTGATGTGACTGAAAATATGTTGAGGTGTTTGGGGTACCCGACTCTCTAGGGTTTATATGTTTGTTGTTCACATGTTCAATTGATTGATCGAGTTCCCAAAACACAATACAAAACAGAGAAAACTCGAGAAATTCAACTGATTAAATATTTATATTTATTTTGGAAGTATACCCATTTTGGGAAAAGAGGGTCTTCTTCTTATTTACAGCCCTTTTCATGTTGATTGGTATATTCATGTGGAAATAAAGATGATTGAATTGAATGTTATAATGATGTGGGATTCCGCTGTCAATCTGTTCAACAAAGAATTTGACTAATAACAGAAAATGTTCTAATTTAATGCTAGGATTCTAATCTAATCTAAATTATCTAATCAATTTAATCTGCTCCTCTTTCCATAATACACATGCTGGCACTCATCCAGAGAATAATATACATCATTGGACGTAACATAAAATAAACATGAAGTTGCAAAACTGCAGGCTATAAATTTACCATTTAAAAACAAAATATATATATTAGGAAATGCCAACCTGCAAATGGTAGAGAATTTCATGGTTCAGTGGAAGTTTTCCTTCAACAACATGATCAAGATATGTATGTATCTCGCGGAGCCTTGCATCAAGACCTTTTAATGCTGCAAGCTTCCCAGTAACCTGGAAGTTGAAGGTAATGAGTTAAATAAATATACAAATTCATCTCTAATTACCACTAGGAACGTCAAACTTAAAAATTTCATGTTCAAATAGAAAGAATTGTATAGGATAGTATCTGATAGAACTATCCAACAGTGTCTAAAGTCAATTATCCGACAATTGTTTGACACAACATGACTACCAAACAGTAGTGTACATGCTTCATGTATGATAAAGATACCTCTGTAGCAAGGGTGCTAATGGTTGTATCCTTCACATCTCTCAGCAAATGCTCGACTCCTAAAAAAAGATTTAGCCAGAACAGTAATGAGAACATGTAAATCATAATATCCTTGCAAAAAGCAGCCAAGGGCTCAGATACATCTGCACTGCATAACCAATGCAAAAGGAGATGCTTCAAAATTCCTCCACAGAAAAACAATAATACCATAGGACATCATAGAAAGGCAAGAAAATAACTTCATACACATACCAATTTCCTCAACTTCATGTGCCGCAATTTCTGAAGGCACATGCACAAACACCTTCTGGCTTTTCTGAGTTGCATTCTAAGAACATATATACAAATAATCAATACTGATCTGTAACCAGGAATTGAAGGTGATATCGAAAAGATACTCGCTATGGACTGGCTTACCTCTTTTGACCTCTTCAACAACATAGTAAGCTTTGCCAGGTATACCTAGTTCTTTAGGTTGTACGTCAAAAATAACCAGAACCAGATAGGAACATAACTGCAAAATCAAAATTGCTGGACATTTAGTGTAACACCCCAGGTCCGCTCACCTACATGCCTAAGAACCAAACAACGGCCCCACCATAGGGCTATGCCTCCCCCAAAAGATCTATAGATTATTTGGTACCTTCAGGTTCAACGGCTTTCTATTTATACAACTCTCATTCATATCTCATTTCCAATGTGGAACTAAACTTCTCCCTCCAACTCACATGCTAACTACTATACTATATATTATCTAGGCATATCCTACATGCCCACGAGCCCACCAAATAATAACGCCTCTAAAGCCAAGGTTTTAAATGCCAGATATCGGCCTAGGATTTTTTTTGAAATCGGGATATATCGGGATATCTAATATATATCAGGTTGTTATGTAGGATAAAAGAATATATCCCAGATATGATCAAATGACATGTACATAGCATTCTCACATTTATCACATAAATAAAACAAATAATACGAAACTAAGTGAATTAATGAAGTCACACATTAATGTCAAAATATAGTATAGTGAAATTGAAAAATAAATTATATGATGTCAAACATACATATGCATGAACTAAAATATAGTATAGTGAAATTGAAAAATCAACCACCAAACGAAATATATTGATTATTGAAATAAAAAACATCACAAAGTTTGGCATATCTAATTCGAAACAAAAGAAAAGAATGATAAGTTATATGAATCCAAGCAAAGTGAGAGTTTTGAAATGTCATCATCATTTCAAACATAACCAAAAGCAAATCATTAAAATTTTATAGACTAATTTCAATTTATTTACTCTCTATCCTCGGACTCATATGAGGAACTATATCATCAAATGAAATATTTTGTTCAAACTCCACTTTTGAATTGGATGATGATAGAATATCGTCCTCCTCAACCCTTGCCGCTTTTTCCCCCTTTCAGATGACGATGTTGAAGCTTTAGAAGTGAATTTTTTTTTTTTCGTTTGGAAGGTTTTTGTATTAGAGATAATGGGCTCTATTGGGTTGTCAATGG
This sequence comes from Hemerocallis citrina, assembly GCA_017893485.1. Lineage (NCBI taxonomy): Eukaryota > Viridiplantae > Streptophyta > Magnoliopsida > Asparagales > Asphodelaceae > Hemerocallis > Hemerocallis citrina. The sequence continues at coordinate 275,111,733 of CM030359.1, forward strand.
ATAACAGTTTCGGGTTTGAAACAAAAAATATTTGACAGCAGATATCACCGATATATTTTGGAGACATATTATATTATGAAATCCGATATATCGCCGATATTTTTCCCAAAAAGATATAAACTAAAATTACGAATATATCATGTCGAATTACTGTCGAACCCGATATATCGGGTATATCAAGGATGTTTAAAAACCTTGCCTAAAGCCCACCTAGCATTTACTAAGTCCAATTTGGGATATTACAATCATCCTTCATTATGGACTTAGCATCCTCACTACGGTTAGACCCGTATACCAGACCTCCTTTCCAGCCAATTTGGTCCATATGGATGCCACTACCCTGATCCCACCAGTGTACTGCCTTGGTCTTTCTACTGCCGTACTGCCTTTGACTAACCAATGTAACACCCATTGTGGACCCACATTGCAGTTGAAAGTGCGCTCTGATACCATTTGTAATGACCCAGACCCGCTCACCTACGCGCCTGAGAACATAAATCACGACCCCACCACACGGCTATACCTGCAACAAAAAAGCTAGCTTGTTAGGTACTAATCGAATCATTGGCTTTCCATTTATACTACTCTCATGATTTCTCCAATGTGGGACTAAAGTTTCACTCAAACTCACACTCGCATACTACTACTATACTTATTTAAGCCCATCTTACAAGCCCATGAGCCACCAAATTAATAACTCCTAAGCTCACCTATCATTTATTATGTCCAACTAGAAATATTACAATCACCCCTCCTTATGAGAACGTGAATGAGAATATTATAAATAGAAAGTCAATGAACCCAAACGTACCTATTAAGCTAACTCTTTTAAGGTGAGGCTAGCCCTGTAGTGGGACGTGGTCTAGGTTCTTAAGCAAGTAGGTGAACAGACCGAGAGCATTACAAACAAAATAAGAACTGACATTCAACATCGATGGCGTACACAATGGTCGGGTCAAGGACAGTACGTTGGCAGTAAGGTCAAGACAGTACATTGATGGGGTCAGGATAGTGGCATCCATGTGGACCACATCGACTATAAATGATGTTTGAGGTAGATGCGGGTCCGAGCTTAGCGATGACACAATCCATAAGGAGGGGTGATTCTAATACCCCTAGTTGGACTTAGTAAATATTCTGTGGGCTTATGAGTTATTAATTTGATGAGCTCATGGGCTTGTAAGATGGGCATCAATTATATATAGTATAGTACTAGTAGCATGTGAGTGCTAGTTTGGAGTGAAACTTTAGTCTCACAATAGAGAAATCATGAGTTATAGTATAAATAAAAAGGCAAAGATCTCATTAGTAACTAACAAGCTAGCTCTTTTGGGTGACTCGGTATAGTCGAAGGCGTAAGGTGCAACGCAATTTTACTATCCCGTAAAAAGCCTGAAACGCAAGGCGCAATTTAAGGCATAAGCCTCAAGTAACCGAGGTGCACTATTGCTTTTTTGGGGTTTTAAAATTTATAAATAAGATTATACAAACAAGATAACATCATAGCAACAAAATATATCATATAATGACCAAGATAACTGTGTAAGTTATCATTTATATAAAACTACAATGTGTTCCTCTGTAATGTATAACTGCAATGTGTTTCTTGCCCCAAAGAAGAAGTGATACAAAGTGTTTCTCTGTAAAATTACAATAATATCATGTTAACCTTCAATTCATAGTTTCATACAATAATGAGCATACAGTATTACAGTATTATAGTAATAAAGATACTTACCATACAACATACAGTATTACAGTATTACTATAATGAGCAAACAATCAAACAACAATAGTAGCAGATTAAATATTGCAGTAATGAGCATACAATATTACAGTATTAATAAATGGTAGAGTATTTTGAAATAATACAGCAACAACATAAAGTTAGCCGACCATAAAATTTGGTCATGCTCTACACTGAGATATGATGCAATTGTTTGAATAAGGCATGGTTTCATGATTATAGTAAATTATGAAATGAACTAGCTTAACAATTTTGTTTCAAAGTAACTTACTAAAACATCGCAAGGCATGGCCTGACGAGTGAATTTCAATACACTCGTCAAACCACTCACTTTCAAATCCTACAAAACTGTTAAAACTGTGGGCACATCAGCCACATATAACTGATGCAATGCTGATTAAAGCAGCGATCCTCCAATGTCTCACAACCACAAACTTGTTGCACAAAATAAAACAATAATGGAAAGAATCATAAATCGACAGGTGAAGCTAAACTAAATGAATAAGTGTGTAATGAAAACAAAAAGAAAATACATAAAACAATGTCCAAGAAAACATAAATGCACACAATGCTCACCGATGCACACTTGTTCGGATTCTATATCGCTCATACAACATAGATCCGAGGGCAAGCCCTTAGCGTTCACCTCATTATAGGGTTTAATCCCTCATTATGCAAAACTTATACACATGACTAACTTAAGATTTAGACATTCTATGAGTATCTAGCCCACGCCCCGGTAATTCCGGAGGTCAATCTCTATCCACAGATAATTTCGAAGACTTTCACTAACACCTGGGAATCTTCGAGAATACCCCACACCGCGAGTCATCATGGCACCACATCATATAAACAACGCATGAGCGTCGCCTAGATCCCGATAATTCTCGAGAACAATCCCACACCACGATGATTTGGAGACACTTCCACTCACATCTCGATAATTCCGGGATCATCTCACACCGCAGATAATATAAAGGCCCCCTACTCATGTTTGCTCTTCATCACATCTCCAACTAGTGCATGTCCTTAAGTTTAAACATTGACAACCACAGCCACCTAGATCTAGCTCACCGTACCGGATTTAACTCGACCAATCAGGGACACTAGCTAATTTCCAAAATCAAATAATCTCCACAGCCAGTATCTAGGGTCTTGTTCAGCCTCTAGAGCTCACCCACTCAACATATCAACAATGTCCACTTCTAGGGTTCTTTATAACAATCCTGATTCTCAAATAAAACCACCACTTAGTTCATTAATCAATCGTTCCTTCCTTTACTCATTTCCAAAAAACACATTTTCACATAAACTCAAATTTATACATCAATACCCCAATTAAATTCATCTCATCAAAACATAAAATTTTGGTAAACAAAAGATGGTTATAAGCATCTTACTTGTCAAAATAAATGGACATCCACTTCCATAATTGATAATTTCATTTATAGAAACCAATTTAATACAACGATACACCCATAACTCAATTCCCAATATTTCTTTCCATATACGACACTACCATATTAATTCTGGGATTTTCATCAATTTAAAAACTGAACCAAACTCACTTTCAAATCTAGAATTTATCCCCCAAAAACTGAAACTTCATAGTTCAAAAATCTGAAACTATCCCCTTTAAAAATCTGAAATTTTTATGTCTCTTCGAAACTAAAAACATATCAATCAAAACTGAGATAAACACTCGTCAAAATTTGGTCTCATACTCCTTCTAAAACATGTATTTATATCACACGATTCATAATTCAAATATACAAAAATCTGAAACTTTAATTCACAAAATTCTAAAACTAGACGTTATAAAATCAGAAACTTTAATCTTCAAAACATGATGATTTATACACTCGTCAAAATTTGGTTTTATACTCCTTCTAAAACATGTATTTATATCACACGATTCGTAATTCAAATATACAAAAATCTGAAACTTTAATTCACAAAATTCTAAAACTAGACGTTATAAAATCAGAAACTTTAATCTTCAAAACATGATGATTTAAATCAATCAAACTACATCTAATCAATTAGATTAATAGTATAATTCATATACTCATGCACTAGGGTTTATCCCCAAACCCTAGCACCAAACGAGCAGCTGAGGGTTGCACAGTGTTCAAATAAGAGAAACCACACCAAAGGAGAAACCACGTCAATTTTTCATTGAACAACAACAAAGAAGCAATTAAACCACTTCAGAATTTTCAGCTCCTTGGTTGTTCCATGAAAAATTGGGGTGGTTTCTCCATCCTTGATGATACGTGTTCGAATAAGGATTGTTTTGATGTTGAAAATTGGACACGTAATTTGCTTGATTGAAATTTTATTGAGCACAAAGATTTCCCACTTGGAGATCAATACTTGGGTGATTTCCTGCACAATGATCACAAATAATATTAGTTTAAATAGAATTAACATTCACATTACCTAACTGTTTAGATAAAATATCAATTTGTGCAGTCAATGTTGCAATAGGATCAAGCTCAAAAATTCCAACTGCTTTTCTAGGTATTATTCTCTTCGAAGACCATTGGTAATTGTTGAATGTCATCTCTAAAAGTTCATAGGCTGCTTCGTGAGTTTTGCTCATTAGTGCACCTCCAGCTGCTACATCTACCATAGATCGATTTGTAACTCCCAATCCATTATAGAATATTTGAATCTGCAGCCATTTCGGCAGTTCATGATGATGACACTTTCTCCATAACTCTTTATACTTCTTCCATGCATCATACAATGATTCATTCTCAAATTGAGTAAATGTGGTAATGTCAATCCTTAGCTTCACTATCTTTGCCAGCAGAAAAAACTTGGCCATAAATTTTTGTGCAAGTTCCTCCCAAGTAGTAATACCACCGGGTGGTAGATAATTTAGCCAACCCTTCGCCTTATCTCTTAATGAAAAAGGAAAAAATCTCAATCGAATTGCATCATCTGAGACTTCATTGTCCTTGAAAGTGTCGTAAATTTCTAGAAAATTTGCAATGTGAACATTAGGATCCTCGTGCGATAGTCTCCCAAATTGAACAGTCTGTTGAATTATTTGAATGATTGCCGGTTTAATTTCAAAATTGTTAGCTTCAATAGTAGGCCACTTTACACTTGATATTACTCCATTAAGTGAGGGCATAGCATAATCTCTCAAAGCCTAATTTTCTTCTCCATTACTCTCATTCGCCATGGTAATACACTGGTATGTCTAGAAATATAGCTATTAAATAACATAAGAAAAAAAACTAAAAGATAAAAAAATAATAATAATAATAAGAAAAATCCAAATTAGCAACAATCTAGCAATTATCAATATTAATAAAAGAATAATTCGTCCCCGGCAACGGCGCCAAAAACTTGATGTGATTATTTGCAAATGTACAAAATCGCAACAAGTAGTGTAGTTTAAGTGAAAAGAGTGTCGAACCCACAAGGACTAATTATTTTATTGAGTACCAAAATTGACTAGATCAACTACTATTTGGAAGATCGAAAAGATGATAAAAAATAGCAACTAAATTAAATTAATCTAAATGAAAGAAATAAACTAACTGAAAGGAACAAAATCCGAAATTTGGTTATTTGTTAATAGCCAAACTAATTCTAGGGCTTTCGATTTCACCTAATTAATCCCACACAATTTATAACTCCATGAAAATAAAAATATTATTTTTCCAAGTTGTAGACCAAAATTCCCAAAATTATTCAATATTCTCTCTCAAGCAATATCAAAAATATTCTCAACTAATTATTTGTCATAGTTCATACACAAATTACTAATTAAAAATTCATTAAGATCTATGGACTTCTTAACAGTCACATTAACAGCGATTCGCTCTTGTAACACTGTTTAATTTTATTAATTCGAAATCACAAATTACCAGTTCGGTCTCTCCATGATTTAATAAATAATACAAAAGTTGGCCAAACAATTGTAAGCACTAAGAACTAAAATCAAACACACAACCATGGAAAAACAGAAAAATAATATGGATTTAAAATTGTGTTATCAAAATTAGGCTACATCAAAACCCATGAAAAATAAAATTAGTTCAAAATAAATTTGCAACTAACAAACATATTTTTGGATTGCATAATAAAAATTAGAAGAGAGAAGGAAAAACTCATTTTTGCAGATAATCAACGTCTCGTTTTCCGCGTCGCACGCCCACACAGCCTTCTTTCTTTCTTCCTTAATTTGTGTGCCTCCAACCCAGACCGCCCACCTACCACTACTGCTTCCTTCCATCTTGATTCCCACGCCGCAACACAGACCCAAAGTGCTCTCCTTCCGTCTTGATTCCAGTGCCTCTTCTTCTCTCTCCTCTTTCTCCTCTATTTCGCTATGTTGCTTCTTTTTATTTTTTTATTATTTATTGTTTGTGAGGTCAACAGCCACTCTGCCTCTCTCGTTAAACGCATTTCCCTTTCCTCTTTGTTGTTGTATTTATAGGAACACGAAGGTATTAGGATTTACTTTTGCATATAACCCCACTTTTTCTTTATTTCTTTCTTATTCTGATTTGCTCTTTATTTCTTTCTTCTTTTTCTTCTCTTTCTCTTCTTGAAGCACGTGCTGCACACAAAAAAATAAAATCAGAATTTGTGATTTAAAAATAAAAATAAAATTAATTAGTTTAAATTAATTAAACTAACTAATAATCACATTAGCTCAATTAAATTCTTTTAAATTTGTTTATTTCATTTTCACCATCTATTAACAATTAAAATTTCTATTTTGCTTTCCATATGGCCAAATTATAAAATTCAAAATACAACAAATCAATAAAAATTAATCAATCATTTTCCTTGTTTTCTTTGTTAATTTTTATTAAAAATATTCACCTTTTGCATTAAAAAAATCTTATTCCTTCAAAAATAATTAATTAACTAAAATCTATAGAAATAAGATAAATTATTAACAAGATAGACGAATACAAGCAATTTTTCTGAGGAAATGAGTACAAATATTTATATAAAAATTAGACACCACAACTAGCTTCACAATTTTGTTTAAAAATAACTTCCAAAAACATCATAAGCAAAGATATATGAAAACTCAAGAAAGAAACCATAAAAGTGTAAAATCAGAAAGGAAAAAAACCAGCATAGGAGTTGAGAGTCTAGAAACTAAGGAGTAGGAGTGTCGCCGGCACAACCAATCTGCTTCCGCTGGAGCCACCAATGTGAAGTATGTTGTCGTGTCACCATTGAGCTGCTTCGCTGTCGCCGCCAATGCTGTTGAGAAGGGGGAAAAGTACAGATTGAGGAGTTAGGGAGGTGGAGATTGAAGTTATTGTTTGGAATTGGGGATGAAAATGTGAGAGAATTCGAGAGTTACGGGAAATGAGGAGGGTTGAAGATGGATCGGGTTGTGCAGACGGGTCGGGTCGGATTTGTTATGTTCAGACGCGCCTTTTACTTGAGGCGCAAGCCTTGAGCCTTTGCAAAGGCGCGTTCAGGCAAGCCTCAGTAAAGCTTCAAACACAGGGAGAGCCTTAACTAAGGCTTGAGGCTCAAACTGATGTTAAGCCTGAGCCTTGAGTCTGAGGCGAGCCTTCAACTACACTGCCGAGACTAGCCATGTGGTGGAGTCGTGGTTTAGGTTCTTAGACCCCGCATGTGAGCGGGACCAAGGGGTTACATTTAGCCCATGTAGTTGACAAAAAACACAAACTTTTAATATTAAAGAATTACATTCCATCCAGTCATTACTATAAACTATGAAGCAACAAATACTAGCATAGCACTAACTTTACATGCTGATTACCAACTTCCAACTGCTAATACATGTTACATGGCATATTACTTATTAAACAAGCATAGCAAAGCATAGTGAAAGGTAACAAACATATAGACAAGCAAAGCAACGGAGAAATGTCAGTATCCCCAAGAGTCCATAGCTATTATAAATATAAAAATAAAATACCCTTCGTAATCAATAGAGAAATATTATTAAAAGAAAGTATGGCAACATTCAAGTAGGAAATTAGTTATAACGCACAATCCAAAAGATAACTGCACAAAGAATTGATTTGAATTGAAATTATCGATTCATCTAAACTTGTTCTGCGTAAACAAATGAGTTTGATAAATTTGATCAAACCGCGTAGTTCCGAGTAACAAATGAGTTTGATAAATTTGATCAAACCGCGTAGTTCCGAGTTTGCTATGAAGCACGTCCTTTTGACGATTCATACAACAAATCCCTAAGAAGAGCATCACATGCCTATTGAGAATGGATCAAATCAGATGATTTTTTTAACGGTAATTAAAAGGTTACATAGCCTGAGCTGTAGAATGGAAATTTCACATAATAACAGTTTACTCAGGATAATGAATGTCAATCATTCTTGTCTTCTACTGAATAATGACAATTTGTGGGATATTGTTGTAAGGGACAACGGGAGTGTGACAAAATATAAGGAACTGAAGGGCAGATCCAGGGCAGGATCTGAACTTATAAAGATATCAAAATCTTCACCGTATGCAGACAAAAAACAAGATAATTGTGAATCTTACTCAGTAAACAATGCATGCACATCCAAGTCATTCTCACGAAGTTTCGGCCCCGTGCTATACAACCCAACAACATGTTCCTTGGCTGAAACAAATATAATAAAACTTGATCAACAATTTGAAAAATAACTTTGAAAATCAATAAACCAAAAAGGTAATTGCGCAGCTACCATTAATTCGTTTGAACATGGCAAACATTGATTCATGGTAACTGTGATCTAGGAACCAGATGCATGGATCTTTCTCATCCTCTTCGAAAGGCACCACAAAAGTTATACGCGAAAGTCAGTAACTAGATATTTGGAAATAACTAGCAATTTATAATTATAGAATAGAATATCAAGCCAGACAAATAGAATCAATCAAGAAATAAATGGAAGCTCTATCCTTATTATCAAAAATCAAGAAATAAATGGAATCTCTATCTTTATTATCAAATTCAAGAAATAAATGGAAAATCTTGCAAGAGAAAATGTAGATTACGAACAATCCTACTTCATCTGTCAACCACTCAAATATTCTTCTTCTCTGAGTAGTTGGAAACATACAAAAGCTAAGCCTGACCACAAACAACCCTACTTCAAAATTTCCATATTATTAATTATCCAATTTCATGCTTATCAAAGAATTTCAGCCATTGACACTACTTGGGATTGATGGGGTAGTGTTACCAGGTTCATAGTATGTTTTGATTCAGGGCATGGGTACAAGATCATGAAACACTACCTTAAGTGGAACGCAGTAGGAGGGGGTAGGCTGAGTTGGGCCACTCAATTGAGTAACATATATATATATATATATGTGTGTGTGTGAGTGTGTGTGTGTGTGTGTGTGTGTGTGTGGAGAGGGAAATAGAGGTAGAAAATTAATCTGCAAATACATTAATTACTTGCATAGTCAAAATATAAGAGTAATAATCAAATTAACCTCTAAGATGAATTATGATGAATTAAGCAAAGTTTTAAGAGAAGTTGATGAATTAAGGAATAAATGTGTTCATTTGTATACATATCACTAGTTTAAGAGATCTGGATTGCGAAACCACGATAAATCAAAGCGTGAGATCAAGATCGTGGTTCGGAGAGGGGGAGAGCCCGGTAACACATTAGACCCACAACCATTCTCATAGACATCAATGACATGTCAATCTTTGATAGATTTATTTCCATCCCAATATTCCAGGAAGGCAAACTACACAACTGGAAGCGATAGACATGCTATTTTGGTTCAAACATCTCTGTAGACAAGTTTCTAAGGTACCATACCCAATAAATGGCAATGTTATTGTCAGTTCAGTAGGAAGAAGACTAGGAGACTACCGAAGCTTCCAATTGATCTTAGCTTGTAAGAGGATGTTGGCCTTAAATTCGAAGCTATTATGGATCCCTACTTTAAGAAAAAAGGATGCAAACAATGATTCCAGTCTACATTTTGACCTCATCGGTCGCCAAATTAAAAGTAGCAAATGAGAACAAAGGAACATGGGGGCTGTACAACACTCTTGCAAACAGACACCCTCGCAAACTGATTCTATCAGAGAAGATAAAATCATAAACATCATGGCATAAAACACTAAACTAATCGGTGCATAAATATCAAACAAACCAAAATGAAGAAACCCTAATTCCAAATCTTAAAACGGAACTGCCGAGTCGATGCTGAGGGTGGATGTTAGGAAAAATCTAGCTGTCAATGTTAGGAACGGATAACTCACCCTTAAAAGCTAGCTGTTAAAGGGAGGGAATCCAAGTTTATAACTACCCGTTCCCCATATGACCGGTGGGACTAAATTCGGATCATAACAGTGGTCCAGTGGACGATCACCTTCTCGATCGGCCGAGCCGAGATTTGCTGCGTCTTTATCACGTCCATCTTCCAAATCCTCCTTCCTATTCGATTCAGATTCAGAGATCCAACGGAACCCTAACTTCGCCGGAGCTCTGAATCTCTTTTCTTTTTTTCTTTTTGGTTCGTTTTCTGAAAACCCTGGTGAGAAATAATAAAAGAGAATGTGATAGGTGGTGGATTAATAAAAGTATTTCCAACTTTTTTTCTATTTTTCTTGTACAGGACGATAAGTATACATAACATAAGATAGAAATATTGTCACAAATGGGGTGGTGGCGCAGTTGGCTAGCGCGTAGGTCTCATAGCTAATGTTTGAGTGATCCTGAGGTCGAGAGTTCGAGCCTCTCTCACCCCACAAATTTTTGAAAAACTATTTTCTAGAATTTTATTTTAAAATTTTCACCCCATAAATTTTTTTGAAAAACTACCTTTTAGAATTTTATTTTAAAATTTACACTCCATAATTTTATTGAAAAACTACTTTTAAGAATTTTATTTTTAAAAAGAAATTCAGTCAATCAATTTTAAATGACATGATTTTACATATTAGACTAATTTAGATATGTACAATCATGTAAACGGTTCGGATTGTCGATACGAAGGCTAAAATGGCAAGTGCACAATGGAAGGTTTCCCTAGATATTTATTTCTATCATAAAGTCATAATAAATCGGTCCATAGAAGATTTCAGTCATCGATTTCGACAACTCGATCTTAACCATTCATTTAAACATTAATTAGCAAATCAAAACCACTCATTTATTTTTTCCGATCTACCAGATGAATGACTATGATTGAGTTTGAATCATAATGAAAACACAGCTAAAAATCAGCAGCCCAAAACATAGGGGTGGCAACCGGGCAAGTTCAGCCCGGCTTGGACCGCCACCAACCCGGCCCCGAACTCCCCCTTCGAAGTCCAGACCGGTCCCCGCCCTGCTCTTCGAAAACCCACGGTGGCCCGGCCCGGGTTGAATCGGCTCAGTTCGGTCCAGGCCGAACCGGGTTGCCGACCGTAAGGGTTTTTTTTTTTTTGAAATATTTTAATTGAAATTTGAATTTATTTAATTACTAAACTAACCCCCCCCCCCCTCCCAACGGATATTTACTAGCTATTTTTTTTGGGATATTTTGGAAAATTCGATAATACAGATAATTTATATATACAACCTCATTTCATTCATTATAAACAAAGTTTTTACCGATAGTTTGTTAAAAATTTTAAAACCTTATAATGATGCAACTTTGCAATTTTTGAAAAAATATTCATCTAAATCTACTAGTATTTTACTAACATTTGTTATTATGATGACCACTATTAAAGATTTAATAAGCGACCATTATATTGGAACAATAGTTTATGCCGCTTATCTAAAATTTGTGAATGGTTAGTAAAATACCACTAGATTTTTTACTAACTTTTTAAGTTTTTTTCTATATTTCTTGTACAGGAAGATAAGCATACATAAACTAAGATGAAATATTGTCACCAAAGGGGTGGTGACAATATGTAAAATCATGTCATAAATTTTTTGAAAAACTACCTTTCAGAATTTTATTTTAAAAATTTCCCCCCATAATTTTTTTTGAAAACCTACTTTTTAGAATTTTATTTTAAATTTTTTTCTAGTAAATGAATTTTAAATAACATGATTTTACATATTAGACTAATTTAGACGTGTAGATCAATGTGAACGGTTCGGATCGTCGATACGAAGGCCAAAATGGTAAGTGCACAACGGAAGGTTTCCCTATATATCGATTTCTATTATAAAAGTCATAATACATCGGTCTATAAAAGATCTCAATCATCGATTTCAACAACTCGATAGTAACCATTCATTTAAACATCAATTAGCAAAACAAAACCACTCATTTATTTTTTCCGTTCTACCAGATGAATGGCTATGATTGAGTTTGAATCATAATGAAAGCACAACTTAAAATCAGCAGCCCAAACTTGGGGGGGGGGGGGGGGGGGGGGGGGGGGGGGGGGGGGGGGCATCTGGGCTGTTTCAGCCCAGCCTGGACCGCCACCAACCCGGCCCCGAACTCCCCCTTTGAAGTCCAGGCCGGTCCCCGCCTCCCTCTTCGAAAACCCCACAAATTTTTGAAAAACTATTTTTTAGAATTTTATTTTAAAATTTTCACCCCATAATTTTTTTGAAAAACTACCTTTTAGAATTTTATTTTAAAATTTTTTTTCAGTAAATCAATTTTAAATGACATGATTTTACATATTAGACTAATTTCGATGTGTACATCAATATGAACGGTTCGGATTGTCGATACGAAGGCCAAAATGGCAAGTGCACAATGGAAGGTTTCCCTAAATATCTATTTCTATTATAAAGTCATAATAAATCGGTCCATAGAAGATCTCAGTCATCGATTTCGACAACTCGATCTTAACCATTTATTTAAACATTAATTAGCAAATCAAAACCACTCATTTATTTTTTCCGATCTACCAGATGAATGGCTATGATTGAGTTTGAATCATAATGAAAACATAGCTAAAAATCAGCAGCCCAAAACATAGGGGTGGCAACCCGGCAGGTTCAGCCCGGCTTGGACCGCCACCAACCCGGCCCCGAACTCCCCCTTCGAAGTCCAGACCGGTCCCCGCCCTGCTCTTCGAAAACCCACGGTGGCCCGGCCCGGGTTGAATCGGCTCAGTTCGGTCCAGGCCGAACCGGGTTGCCGACCGTAAGGGGGTTTTTTTTTTGAAGTATTTTAATTGAAATTTGAATTTATTTAATTACTAAACTACCCCCCCCCCCCCCCTCCTCTCCCAACGAATATTTACTAGCTATTTTTTTGGGATATTTTGGAAAATTCGATAATACAGATAATTTATATATACAATCTCATTTCATTCATTATAAACAAAGTTTTTACCGATAGTTTGTTAAAAATTTTAGAACCTTTTAGTGATGCAACTTTGCAATTTTTCAAAAAATATTCATCTAAATCTACTAGTATTTTACTAACATTTGTTATTATGATGACCACTATTATAGATTTAATAAGCGACCATTATATTGGAACAATAGTTTATACCGCTTATCTAAAATTTGTGAATAGTTAGTAAAATACCACTAGATTTTTTACTAACTTTTTTTCTATATTTCTTGTACAGGAAGATAAGCATACATAAACTAAGATGAAATATTGTCACCAAAGGGGTGGTGACAATATGTAAAATCATGTCATAAATTTTTTGAAAAACTACCTTTCAGAATTTTATTTTAAAAATTTCCCCCCATAATTTTTTTTGAAAACCTACTTTTTAGAATTTTATTTTAAATTTTTTTCTAGTAAATGAATTTTAAATGACATGATTTTACATATTAGACTAATTTAGACGTGTAGATCAATGTGAACGGTTCGGATCGTCGATACGAAGGCCAAAATGGTAAGTGCACAACGGAAGGTTTCCCTATATATCTATTTCTATTATAAAAGTCATAATACATCGGTCTATAGAAGATCTCAATCATCGATTTCAACAACTCGATAGTAACCATTCATTTAAACATCAATTAGCAAAACAAAACCACTCATTTATTTTTTCCGTTCTACCAGATGAATGGCTATGATTGAGTTTGAATCATAATGAAAACACAACTTAAAATCAGCAGCCCAAACTTAGGGGGGGCATCTGGGCTGTTTCAGCCCGGCCTGGACCGCCACCAGCCCGGCCTGGACCGCCACCAACCCGGCCCCGAACTCCCCCTTTGAAGTCCAGGCCGGTCCCCGCCTCCCTCTTCGAAAACCCACTGCGTCCTAGCCCGGGTTGAATTGGCTCGGTCCGGTCCAGGCCGAACCGGCTTGCCGACCGTAAGGGGTTTTTTTTTGTTGAAATATTTTAATTGAAAATTGAATTTATTTAATTACTAAACACCCCCCTCCCCAAACGGATATTTACTAGCTATTTTTTTGGGATATTTTGGAAAATTTAAAAATATACATATTTATATATGCAACATCATTTCATTCATTATAGATAAAGTTTTTACCGATAGTTTGTTAACAAGTTTAGAATCTTTTAACGATGCAACTTTGCAATTTTTAAAAAAATATTCATCTAAATCTACTAGTATTTTACTAACATTTGTTATTATGATGACTACTATTAAAGATTTGATAAGTGACCCTTATATTGGAATAATAGTTTATACCGCTTATATAAAATTTATGAATGGTTAGTAAAATACCACTAGATTTTTTACTAACTTTTTTTTCTATATTTCTTGTACAGGAAGATAAGTATACATAAACTAAGATTGAAATATTGTCACTAATGGGATGGTGGCACAGTTGGCTACGGTGTAGGTCTCATAGCTAATGTTGAGTGATCCTGAGGTCGAGAGTTCGAACCTCTCAATTTTGTTTTGAAAAACTACCTTTCAGAATTTTTATAGAAAAATTCAATAAAAAACAAGTTTTAATAGCAAATGAATTTTAAATGACTTGATTTTACATATTTAAGACTAATTTAGACGTGTAGATCAATATGAACGGTTCGGATTGTCTATACGAAGGCCGAAAGAGCAAGTGCACACGGAAGTGAGTGCACAACGAAAGATTTCCCTATATATCTATTTCGATTATAAAATTCATAATAAATATGTCAATAGAAGATCTCAGTCATCGATTTCGACAACTTGATCTTAACCATTCATTTAAACATCAATTAGCAAATGAAAACCACTCATTTATTTTTTCCGATCTACTTGATGAATGGCTATGATTGAGTTTGAATCATAATGAAAACACACCTAAAAGTCAACAGCCCAAACTTAGGGGTGGCATTTGGGCTAGTTCAGCCCGAAACCGGCTTGACCTGGACCGCTACCAACCCGGCTCCGAACTCCCCCTTCGAAGTCTAGGCCGGTCTCCGCCTTCCTCTTCGAAAACTCGCGACGGCCCGGCCAGGGTTGAATCGACTCGGCCCAGTCCGGTCCAGGTCAAACCGGCTAGCCGACCGTTAGGAGGTTTTTTTTGAATTTTTTAAATTACTAAACTACCCCCCCCCCCCCCCCCCCCCCCCCCCAAAAGAATATTTACTAACTAGTTTTTTGGAATATTTTGGAAATTCGAAAATATACATATTTTATATATACAACCTCATTTCATTCATTATAGACAAGGTTTTTACCAATAGTTTGTTAAAAATTTTAGAAACTTTTAATGATGCAACTTTGCGAATTTCGAAAACATATTCATCTAGATCTAATGGTATTTTCCTAACAATTATTACTTTGATGACCACTCAAATCGGATCTTATATTGGAACAATAGTTTATACCACTTATCTAAAATTTATGAATGGTTGATAAAATACCACTAGATTTTTTACTAACATTTTTTTCTATTTTTCTTGTACAGGAAGATAAGTATACATAAACTAAGATTGAAATATTGTCACTAATGGGGTGGTGGCGCAGTTGGCTAGCGCGTAGGTCTCATAGCTAATGTTGAGTGATCCTGAGGTCGAGAGTTCGAGCCTCTCTCACCCCATAATTTTGTTTTGAAAAACCTCCTTTTAGAATTTTAAAAAAAATAAATAAATAAAAAACCAGTTTTAATAGAAAATGAATTTTAAATGAATTGATTTTACATACTTAGACTAATTTAGACGTGTAGATCAATGTGAACGGTTCGGATCGTCTATACGAAGACCAAAAGGGCAAGTGCACATGGAGGCGAGTGCACAACGGAAGGTTTCCCTATATATCTATTTCTATTATAAAAATCATAATAAATATGTCCATAGCAGATCTCAGTCATCGATTTCGACGATCTTAACCATTCATTTAAACATCAATTAGCAAATCAAAACCACTCATTTATTTTTTTACGATCTACTAGATGAATGGCTATGATGGAGTTTGAATCATAATGAAAACATAGCTAAAAATCACCAGCCCAAACTTAGGGGTGGCATCTGTGCTAGTTCAGCCCCAGGACCGGCCCGGCCTGGACCGCCACCAACTCGGCCCCGAACTCCCACTTCGAAGTCTAGGCCGGTCCGCCTCCCTCTTCGAAAACCTGCGGCGGCCCAGCCCGGGTTGAACCAGGACAGGGTTGAATCGGCCTGGTCCGGTCTAGGCCGAACCGGCTGGCCGATCGTTAGGGGCTTTTTTTTTTGAAACTTTTTAATTGAATTTATTGAATTACTAAATAACCCCCCCCCCCCCCCCCCCCCCCCCCCCCCGCCCCAATGGATATTTATCAGCTAGTTTTTTTGGATATTTTGAAAAATTCGAAAATATACATAATTTATATATATAACCACATTTCATTCATTATAGACAAAGTTTTTGCTAACAGTTTGTTAAAAAATTTAGAACCATTTAATGATGCAACGTTGCAATTTTCGAAAATATATTCATCTAAATCTACTGGTATTTTACTAACATTTGTTACTATGATGAAAAACTACCTTTTAGATTTTTTTTTAAAAAAAATCAATAAAAAACTAGTTTTAATAGCAAATGAATTTTAAATGACTTGATTTTACATATTTAGACTAATTTAGACGTGTAGATCAATGTGAACAGTTCAGATCATCTATACGAAGGCCAAAAGGTCAAGTGCACACGGAGGCAAGTGCACAACGGAAGGTTTCCCTATATATCTATTTCTATTATAAAAGTCATAATAAATATGTTCATAGAAGATCTAAGTCATCGAATTCGATAACACGATCTTAACCATTCATTTAAACATCAATAAACAAATCAAAACTATTCATTTATTTTTTTTGATATACTAGATGAACAACTATGGTTGAGTTTGAATCATAATGAAAACACAGCTGAAAATCAGCGGCCCTCCTTAGCAAACTTAGGGGTGCATCTGGGCTGGTTCAGCCCGGGATCGGTCTGGCCTGCCCCGAGCCCGACCTGGACCGCCACCAACCTTGCTCCGAACCCCCCCTTCAAGGTCCAGGCCGGTCTCCGCCTCCCTCTTCAAAAATACGCAGCGGCCTGGCCCGGTCGCGCCAAGCCCGGGTTGAATCAGCTAGTCTGGTCCCGGGCGAACCGGCTGGCCGACAGTTGGGGGTTTTTGTTGAAATTTTTTAATTAAAAAATGAATTTATTTAATTACTAAAATACCTTCCAATGGATATTTACTATCTAGTTTTTTGGGGATATTTTGGGAAATTCGAAAATATACATAATCTCTATACAACCTCATTTCATTCATTATAGACAAGGTTTTTGCCGATAGTTTGTTATAAATTTTAGAACATTTTAATGATGCAACTTTGCAATTTTCGAAAACATATTTTTCTAAATCTAATGGTTTTTTACTAACAATTGTTACTATGATGAACAATATTAAAAATTTGAAACACGACCCTTATATTGGAACAATAATTTATTCCGCTTATCTAAAATTTATGAAATATTTTCATCCTCTTCCTATATTATATTGTGTTGCTGGTGCAATGAATCAAGTAATAAAGTTAAAGGGCACAAAGAATTTAATTTAGATTTTTTATTCATATGCTCCACATGAAGAAATGTAAGGCTATAATCTTTTTTTTAGTACACAATTTGAGCATGTTTTGAATAATCTGTATGATAGTTACGATAGACTTTATGCATCAAATACAATAGACTTAAATCTAAATAGAGGTCATCTCGAACTCTAATGTCTAATATTTCCCTCAACTTGTGATTTGAAATTCAATCACTTTGTATGAAATATTACTTATCAATTTGATTATATTTGAAATTTTGTAATTCACTGAAACAATTTAATATATAAATCTTTTCCTTTAATCTATATATGTTCTTACAATTGTTGTCTAAATTCAATCACCCAAAATTTCTGCATTTATTCTACTATATTCACACACAAAATTTTTTTAAAAAAAATTCGCGAACCCACTTCGGCCCAGCCTGGCCCCCAAGCCTAAGGTTGAGTTGGGCCTCCCCTTCCCCCTCCCCAGCCTGGCCCGGCTCACCTAAGCTCGGGACCGGGTTTGGCCCGGTAGGCCCGGATGCCACTCGTACCAAACTCCACATAATCCCACTCTCTTCTTCTTCCCTCAAATTCAATCAATCCATCTCAAGCACTAATCCCTGAAAATCAACCAACCATGTTATCAGGGTATTGATCCCAATCTCAGTTTCATCGATGGACAAGAAACGAAACCTTAACCTAAACTCAAACCCCCTGCCACCACTTCCGACTCCTACGCTGCCCCCTCCCACGCAGCCATCCACCTTGCTTGAGGTCGTGGTCGTCATCTCCGCTGTATCCACCGCAACTCCTGGTCCTGACCTTGGCCATCATCTCCGCCGTCCTTCGCCACAACTTCAGGTCTCAACCATCACCTTCATCTCATCCGTCATAGACATTACCCTCCTTCTCCTCCTTTTTCCCTCATCTCTGGCTCTCTTCAATCCTTTTTACTTTCACTTAGTTAGACCTTTTTACTTTCACTTAGTTAGCATATGAGTTGTTTGATGAAATCCTTACGAAAATTTCAAATATTATTAGAATTTATTAAGAATGTAGAAGTAAATTGATTATATATGTAGATTATTTTTTGGAATAATATGATTAAGCCAATTGCATATAGATTACCAACAAATTCATGAAGCATTTGAGAGTCGAGAGTAAATGATCAATTTCTGAATAGTAAATATATTTTGATAAACAACTATATATTATGATGGAGGTTAACTTCAAGTAGTCTGATATTTGGAGTCTGCTTGTTTTTACTAAAATTTAGTGAATAAGTTAAAATTTTCTTGTTTCATTTAACATTTTCATTCTCATCTTTTCCTTTTCCTGGCTAGTAGTTGGTATAGTTTTGCCTCAATTTGCTAGAAATCTTTATGTTTGGGGTGAAAATAATACTTCGTGTTAAGAGTGGAGATTTATTCTTTTGTTGTTTAGAGTCATGATCATGTAGTGGTCGATATGTGTACTTTACCACTAGCTAGAAATATTTTATGATCGTTCTTATTGATTTTAGATTGTGTTTTCGTTAATTCTCTATTTATTTAGTGTCAGTTAGTTGTTTTATGTAGTAGTCAAGACAGGTAGTTTTTTCTTGACAGTGAAAAAGTTTTAGTGTTTGTTTGACCTTGAATCATATCACTTTTACAAATTCTATCATCCATATTAATATTCTTTTATGCACCATGAATATTTTTGCCCAAAAACAACTTTTTAAGCAACACGATATGTAATTTTCATATATTTGATAATTTGACAAGCAAAGGAGATAACTCTTGTATGGATCATGCACTGCAAAATTTAACTCTTGTATAGATAAATGATAATTTGACAAGCAAGAGAGATATTTTATGTTAATTTACTGCAATCTTAATTCTTGTAGGACCTACAAAATATGAATTCACCTTGTCACTATATTATCCATTGAAAAATAAGTCTTTTGAGCAGTAATAGATTTAGTATAGACATGAACTCTAGATGATAAATTAGGGTTCTTTTTCTTATTCATTTTATTTGGTTGCAATTTACTTATAAAGATATTATCCATTGCATGTAAGTTCACTGCTCTTGGTTTAGTAGAGAATTTAGAGACATGATTTATGTAACTTTCGGTTATGTTTGGAAATGTTAACTAAATTTTGGCATCTTTCCTGCTTTTGAACCAATGGGTTAGATAACAACTATTGCTGATTTTAATTATTTTTTCTTTTCCCTTTAAACAATTATTGTATAATGAACAATTAAAGTAAATTCATATCATGGAAGAATACTTTTTTAGTCACAACTATAAGGTATGAAGTAGTTACAACTAAATTTACTAACGTTCCTCAGTTACTACTATTTCTTGAGTTGCAACTATAAGATATTAGTTTCAACTGCCTGTACCGAGTTTAGATATCTTCATTAAGCCTTAAAAGATGAAATTTGCTTCAAAATTATAACAAAAAAATGTAGCTAAATTAGAAAAGTCGAAGTAAATAAGTTCACCTAGCACATTTATGTTAGATAAGTAAAAATTATATAATAAACAATTTGGTGTAAGGCTTGATTTACCCCTAAGCCATGTTATACAGAGCCCGATTTTGATGCATGTTAATATTATATACTTCCAGTTAATTTCAATGCCTTTAATCTTGTACAAATTCATTTGACTCGATTTTTCTTTTGGAGATTTAAAAGTTGCCTATAAAGATATATATCATGCGTTGATAATTAGAAGTAGTGGATGTAGCTTGGTTTATTTCTACTGGTGGTCTGAAATATCTCACTACATGATGATTTAGACTCTTGAGTTACATCAAATTATACTTGATTTATCTCTTAATCTGCATGTACATCTCCAATATATGTTAACCAAAATAGGTCAATACAAGTCATGCATCCCGATGTTGAAGTTGTAGAATTAAGTAACAAATTTAAAGTTTATCATATTGAATGCAGGCAAGATTGGTTAAGAGTTTATCATGGACTCTGGCGCCTACATACTAGAGCCAAAAGCTTCTTTAACACAAGGAAACTTTCTACTTATAAAATAACCCATTTCTAAATTTCCTAACATTCTGAGCCAATGTAGAGGATCAAATAGGTCACTGCAATACAAATATCAAAACCAAAATATAAACATGACTAATATATTTTATGCTGGATAGTTTCAATTTCTTTTCAATGAGGAAACGAATAGGATGTCTTGTTTTGATAGTAAGAAGCCGACCCCAACTAGTTGGGAAATAGGCTTTGTTGTTATTGTTGTTTTGATAGTAAGAAGTATAAACATTCCATGATGAATTGGTCTACAGAAAACAGGCTCAAACGTGCAATCCATTTAGGTTTGGATGTAAGATTAATGAAAATCAATTCTTAGGAACAAGGATATCACAAACAAAGTTTTTCTTTCGCATAAACTACTAAATAAGTCAACAAATAAACAAATAAACAACCTACAATATATTATAACTTATCAACATTCAATATACTGTAGCAAGGTTCTCTAGCCTACAGTGTATCATTTATGAATTATAATATGTGAGGTTTTGACTGATTCAAACTAGTTGAATCCTATGTATGCTACATCCATAGTTTAGGACCGAAATAATTCAACAATGTTTATCAAGTCTGTTGCTACTTATTTTGGTGTGGGAGCAAACAGATAGTGAATTCTTATTTAATGGAAACTCCTAAAAATCTGACCTTCGATCTTTGCCGCAAAATGTGGTTAGAGCTTCTGAGATTGAATCTGGATCATTGACTGACCACCGTGATCTGAATCTGACGGTTGCTGACGTGGCGCAAAAAGCCTAAACATTGGGGGGTGGCCCTGACGACAGACCCTCCAATGCTCAAGTCAGAACCATAAAGAAAAAGAAATTTTGAGAGAGAAACTGACAATTTGTTGATTACCTTCTAACTGTAGAGGGAGGAAGGTAGTTATAGGCCTGAGAAACATATCAAGAGATTTATTTAGATCCGTTGGATCAATATGAATTCCTTATCTCTTTTATGTTTCTCCCCCTCGAGAGATAAGTTCTCTTGTTAGGGGATAAGAGATTTGAATCCTACCCTGCATAGGCTGGATGTCTCTCCTAATGGGCCTAGTCTGTCGCTTTTTAAGGGACTGAAAGAAGCTCATGTCTTATAAAGGAGTCTGGAGAAGGCCCAAACCTGTTAAGGAGACCCATTATGATTAATCTGTCTGTAGGAGCTTTGAGATCTATGCTGGAATCATACGACCCTGATTTGCTTCAATTTTTACCATCATCATAAGCCCCCACTCCCGAAAGGCAATTTTCTTGGCTTTCGGAGAGTAGTACGTCTTATTTTTGGACTCTAGAGTATAATCTTAGCCGTCAGGGGGTTTGGAGATACCTAGAACTGATCTGTGGCTTCTAAAGGTAATGGATATCTTTCTGAATTTTTCCATATTTTTCCGATTTTTTTTCCAATTTTAAAATCACTTTTTCAAATTTTATAATTAGTAAATCCAATTTTAAATTAATTTTCAGAATTTAAATAATTATTTTTGGATTGTTAATAAATTTTTCAAATTTTAAATGAATTTTTGAGATTTTTTGAATAATCAGACCTCAGCACGCTTTTTAAAGCGATCAGAGGCATCGATCAGCATCAAACTCGCGCGCTAAGTGGATTGAACGACTATGATTTAACCATTATGATTAGGGGCTGACATGGACCAATCGGGTGCGTCGATTACGTCCTGGCTCGCGCGCTGAGTGAGATTAGACGGCCGAGATGCGAGGATCTGCTGAAGAGGCAACGTGGCTCGATCTGGAGTGCTGATCATGCCCTGGCTTGAGTGCTGAGGGGGATCAGCGGGTAGAGGATCAAGTGGAGCATTGGGGAAGAAGAAGGGCTGCGTGGCTTAATCTCGTGCGTCCATCATGCTTGAGCCCGAATCTTTGAGCGATCGGACGGTTGGTAAGCACTGTGAGCGACCCCGTAGCTCAACCGACCATTTCACCGAGCTATGGCCATTTTTTTCGAATTTTGAGGACTTTGCCGAGCTATGGGGAGCCTGTGTCTTCACAGAGCTGTGAGCTCTCATCCTCGTCGAGCTACCACAACGTCGAGCCATCCCCTTCGTCGTTTTATTCTCTTCGTCGAGCTATGGAGGGGTTTTGGTGAGCTATAATTTTTTGCCGAGCTATCACCCCCGCCAAACTATGGGTTTGGTCGAGCTCTGTTTTGGGCGAGCTGATCTATTTTCACTGAGCTACGGGGCTTCGGACTTCATTAAGCTATGGCCTTTGGATTTTGTCAAGCTACGAAGGTGGCAATCTCGTCGCCGAGCTACGAGGGTGATTGTTTGCCGAGCCATCGACTTAGGATTTTCTTTTGGTTTTTTGAGCTCGATGCTTTCTTCAATGATGGAAGTTTGAGTTAGAAGCGTGGTCATCGAGCTCGAACTTACTGCGGTTGTGGGCGAACTGCACTTGGTCGAGCTGCAGAGATTCGTCGACTCTTCATCGTTTTGGTCGAGCTGTTCAGCAGGCTTGGAGACGACACAGTGGCAGGGAAGAAGCTTGGCGTGTTGGCTCTTGGGTCTGAAAGTGCCGCTTTGAAGAAGAAGAAGAAGAAGAAGAAGAAGTTTGGGTTTGAAGTTAAAATGAAAACAGGTTTGGATAACGAGTTCGAAACCAATACCCATTTACTCCTTTATTCTTTTCTTCTTTTCTATTGGATTTTGTTTCTAGGTGAGAATCTGAATTTGTGAACCCATTTGGCTGTGTACACACTTTTGGCTTCTGTTTGGTTTTTTAGACTTGGATTTACATACAACTGTATATATATGTATATACATATAATTATTTATATGCGTTTACCAAGTTTTTACTTCATAACCCTTAGTCCATATACCAATTGGATCTTTTTGATGAGTTATTGCTTCTTGTATCGATCAAATCATTCGATCGCTTTTTCATCGACAAAGCGTTGAGTTGTTCGCTTGTTTTGTCGATCAAGCATTTCGTGGTTGGACGAGCATTCTGTCAATCTAGGATTAAAGTACGTTGATCGTTGGATCTTATATATACCTAACCTAGAAGAGCTGTTGCAGACTTGATGTTTGATCCCAGGGAGTTTGTGGAGACAACTCGTAATGGTGCTGGTCGTTGAACTTGTCGTTTGTTCCCAAAAAGTTTAGAGAGAACTCTATGACGGAGTTGAACATTGAGCTTACCGTTTGATCCTGACAAGTTTATAGAGAACTCTGCGATGGAGTTAGATGTTGAACTTGCTGTTTGCGCCCAGCAAGTTTGTGTAGTGGCAACTCTTTGATTGAGTTGGACGTTTGAGCTTACCATTTGTGCCCGACAAGTTTGGAGAGTCAATTATAGACGGAGTTGCTTTAGAAACGACCGTTTGATCCCGGCAAGTTGGGAGAGGCAACTCGTAGTGTAGTTGAGTTCGAACTTGCTGTTTGATCCCAACAAGTTTATAGAGGTTACTCCTTGTTCGAGTTGAGATAGAGTTTGCCATTTTGGTCGATGAACTTACTGTTTGCGCCTAGCAAATTTTGTGGAGACAAACTCGAAAATGGAGTTGGAACTTGTTGATTACGCCAAGCAGGTTTTGTAGAGACGATTTTAGGCCGGCGTTGGATGTGGAACCTACTGTTTGCGTCCAACAAGTTTTGTAGAGATAAACTCGAAGACAGAGTTTAAACTTGTTGAACTTGCTGTTTGCGCTAAGCATGTATTGTGGGGACAATTTTAGGCCGGCGTTGGATGCCAAGTGTAACACCCTGTAATTTCAAAAAGATATCTAGTATATATATATAATATAAGAGGATGGCAGTTCGGTAATTATTTGAAATATAGGGGGGCCACGGTTTGAAGCAGCAGAAGTGTAGCTTCATGACGTTGACGTTGTTAACGTCATTCATAGGGCCCGCCAGGGAAAATAGGCTGTGTGCTCTAGCTGACGTGGCGAGGGTCCCACGTGATCTAAGCTTCGGCTGTGCACACAAGAAAAGAGGACAGTGAGAGTATTAGATAGTCCCATATCGGGAATACAATAGATTAAAATAATAATAAATAATATAGCCTATGCTCAAGAGTCACCAATCGGTTAACCACCTTTTGAAAGGCAGTTGTACTATAAATAATAATTTGTCTTCTAGAAATAATAAAATTGTTTGGGTATTGGGGCAGGGCATTACAAATGGTATCAGAGCCGACTTTCGACACCGAGTGTGGGAGAGCCGTGAGTTATGGACTCCAGAATGATCGGCGGAGTGAGACAATCCTCAGTATTCCAGGACGATGGATGTAAGGGACACAGAATGAACTGCGAAGTGGGATTGGTCTCCAGTATTCCAAAGACGAGAGCGATGCTCACTAGACTGCTCCGCATCGACTAGAAAGTAGATCCTGCACTAGATTGTGCATGCCCTGTACTCAGCGAGGATGCTGATTTCTGAAAGGGGGTTTGGGGGGGGGGGGGAGGGGGGGGGGGTATGTAACACCCCATAATTTTAAAAAGATATCTAGTATATCTATGTAATAAAACACAAAGAAAGATATCAAGTGGCTCTCATCCAATCTCCCCAAAATCAAAGGCCTAGATCTAATCTCACAAAACACATCCCCCCCTCCAAAGTTTTCCCCCAAAACTCAAATTCAAATCCC
Organism: Hemerocallis citrina; assembly: GCA_017893485.1. Lineage (NCBI taxonomy): Eukaryota > Viridiplantae > Streptophyta > Magnoliopsida > Asparagales > Asphodelaceae > Hemerocallis > Hemerocallis citrina. The sequence continues at coordinate 275,136,984 of CM030359.1, forward strand.
CCCAAAACAACTCCTTTATTTATTTAATTATTTCTCTCTTTCTCTCTCTCTTTCCACACACACACACACACACATATATATACTTATGGAAACATCAACTTTTATACCCCAATTTATAATTATTTTTCAAATGGAAACATGGACTTTTATACCCCAATTTATAATTATTTTTCAACATATATTAATGGAAACATGGACTTTTATTTACAACTTATTATTGTCATACTATTCAAACTTGAGCTACATAATTGTTGATTTACTGTTTATAAGGCTTTTCATATGCTGTATCGTTCTGAAGACGTGTCGTAGGCACGTGCCCATGGGCAAATCTAGTATATATAATATTAAAGGATGGCAGTTCGGTAATTATTTTAAATATAGGGGGGCCCACAATTTGAAGCAACAGAAGTGCAGCTTCATGACGTTGACATTGCTGACATCATTCATGGGGCCTGCCAAGGAAAAGAGGCTGTGTGCTCTGGCTGACATGGCGAGGTTCCCACGTGATCTGAGCATCGGCTGTGCACACAAGAAAAGAGGAGAGAGAGAGTATTAGATAGTCCCATATCAGAAATACAATAGATTAAAATAATAATAGATAATATAGCATATGATCAAGAGTCATCAATCCGATTAAACACCTTTTGAGAGTCATCCTGTGGTGGGCAGCTGTACTATAAATAATAATTTGTCTTCTAAAAATAATAAAATTGTCTGGGTGTTTGGGCGGGGCATTATACCAAGCCTATTGTCCGAAGATGAGGGGTCGTTAAAAGGACTCGAGTAAGTAGCGAGGCGATGTACTCGTTGTTTGGAGTCAACGAGTTGTTGAGGGAGCTCGTGCGAAAAGAAGGGCATTGAACTAGTTGTTTGGAGTCAACGAGTTGTTGATGGAGCTCGTGCGGAGAGCAGAGTATTGAACTTGTTGTTTGGGGCCAACGAGTTATTGATGAAGCCTGAGCAAAGAGCAAGATGTTGAACTCGTTGCTTAGAGCCAACAAGTAGTTGGCGGAGTTCAAGTGGCAATCAGAGCATAGAACTCGTTGTTTGGAGCTAACGAGCTATTTGGTGGAGCTTGTGCGAAGACCAAGACATTGAACTCGCTATTTGGGGCCAATGAGTTGTTGATGGAGCTCAAGTAATGAGCAGAGCATTGAACTCATTGTTTGGAGCTAACCAGTTGTTGAGGGAGCTTATGCGGGGAGCGGAGCGTTGAACTCGTTGTTTGGGGCTAACAAGTTGTTGACGAAGCCTGAGTGAAGAGAAAGGCATTGAACTCGTTGCTTAGAGTCAACAAGTAGTTGACGGAGCTTAAGTGGCAATCAGAGCGTAGAACTCGAGCTATTTGGTGGAGCTTGAGCAAAGACCAAGGCATTGAACTCGTTGTTCGGAGCCAATGAGTTGTTGATGGAGCTTAAGCAGTAAGCAGAGCATTGAACTCATTGTTTGGAGCTTGAACAAAGAGCAAGATGTTGAACTCGTTGTTTGGGGCCAGCGAGTTGTTGATAAAGCCTGAGCGAAGAGCAAGGCATTGAAATCATTGTTTGGAGCCAACAAGTTGTTGATGAAGCTCAAGTGGCAATCAGAGTGTCGAACTCGTTTTTTGGAGCCAAGAGTTGTTTGGTGGAACCTGAGCAAAAAGCAAGGCGTTGAGCTCATTGTTTGGGGCCAACAAGTTGTTGACGAAGCCTGTGCAAAGAGCAAGGCATTGAACTCGTTGTTCAGAGCCATCAAGTTGTTTATGGAGCTTGAGCGAAGAGCAAGTTCATTGAATTCATTGTTTGAAGTTAACAAGTTGTTGATGGAGCTCGTGCGAAGAGCGAAGCATTGAACTCGTTGTTTGGGGCCAATGAGTTGTTGACGAAGCTTGAGCAAAGAGCAAGGTGTTAAACTCGTTGTTTAGATCCAACAAGATGTTGATGGAGCTCGTGCGAAAAGCAGGGCATTGAACTCGTTGTTCGAAACCAACAAGTTGTTGATGGAGCTCAAGCGGTGATCGGAGTATTGAACTCATTGTTCGGCACTAACAAGTTGTTAATGAAGCTCGAGCGGTGAGCGGAGCATTGAACTCGTCTTTTGGAGCAACAAGTTGTTGATGGAGCTCAAGTGGCAATCAGAGCATTGAACTCGTTGTTTGGAGTCAACGAGTTGTTAATGGAGCTCGTACGGAGAGCAGAGCGTGGAACTCATTATTTGGAACCAACGAGCTATTCGGTTGATCTTGAGCAAAGACCAAGGCATTGAGCTTGTTGTTTGGAGCCAACAAGTTATTGATGGATCTCAAGCGGTGGGTATAGCATTGAACTCGTTGTTTGGAGCTAACGAGTTGTTGATGGAGCTCAAGTGGGAATCAGAGCATTGAATTCGTTGTTTGGAGCCAACAAGTTGTTTGGTGGAACTTGAACGAAGACCAAGGCATTGAACTCGTTCTTTGGAGCCAACGATTTGTTGATAGAGCTTGAGCAAAGACCAATGTGTTGAACTCGTTGTTTGGAGTCAACTAGTTATTGATGGAGCCCAAGCAGTGAGCAGGGCATTGAACTCATTGTTTGGAGCCAAAGAGTTATTTGGTGGAGCCTGAATGAAAAGCAGGGTCATTGAACTCGTTATTTGGAGCCAACGAGCTATTTGGTGGAGCTTGTGCAGAGAGCAAAGAGTTGAACTCGTTGTTTGGAGCCAACTTGTTGATGATGGTGTTTGAGCGAAGCGCAAGGCGTCGAACTCGTTGCTCGATATTGGCGATTTGTTGGCCGGAGGAACTCAAGTGGCGTGCATAATGCTGAACTCATTTTTAGAGCAAATGAGTTGTGAGTGTTCTGAGTCTTCTTAATATGGAAGTGAAGTCACTTGTGTTTTTTTAGCGTTGAAGTGGTTCCATTCTTCTTTTTGCCGAAAAATAGTTATGTACATCGAACGAGGTCCTCGGGGCATTGAGCTTGCTCTCCTTCACGATATGCGATGCATGACAGAGTTGGGATTCTTCCGTTTGCACAGCGCTTTAAGCGAAACGGAGTTGGAGCTTATTCAGGTGAAGATGATCAGATAAACCCGGAGCTTGCTCGCCTAAGGAAAAATTGTCTTGAATTTCATCATCAAGAGTTGAGACGGCCTTATGGAGCTATTAGCTGGTAGGAGGCCAGTAAAGAGGTTTGTTTCTCTTAGTTAGAGCATTTCTCCAGTGAGTAGTTGGAAGAACAACTTACTTGACAGTTTGTTGTACAGTGTTCAGAACTTTTGGTAGTGATTCCTAGACATGAAACATAGACTCATTGTAATTCTGTTGTTGTAATGAGACTTATAGTTTATGGAATAAGAATTCTTCTACGTGCCGGTGTCTTGTCCTGTGATTTGTCGTCTTGGAGGTTGGCTAGTCGTATGAGCTGATCTTGGGGAGAGTTAGACTAGGGACTTGAAATTTTTTATTTGAAGATTTTTGTAGTGGTACTGGATCTGAACATATGATTTTGCGATAGTTCTGTGATTTTTGATGAAATTTCTTCATATGCTTGACCCTTGCTGTTAAGGTTGATGCGCCATCGAGTGAGTTCTTTGTAGCTAAATAACCGGGCCTCAAGTCTGTTGCGTATATCCAACGAACCGTCGATGATGTGTGACGGAGTTTAGAACTTTTTCGCCTTGAGCTTAACTAATTGTAGAAGAAACTCTGAAGGAGAGTCGTTTTCCAAACTTTCTGTATGGGTCCTCCGACAAATTGTGAGAGTCACATCGAGTAAAGAGTTGAACTCTAAGTGTTGCTTTTTACAAGTGATACTAGAGTAACTGCGATCCACGATTTTGGACCTCTTAATCTGTCTTCAAGGAATTTTAACTAGTATCAAATGGCGAGTTGAACTCTGAACGTGCTTAATTGTAGGTTGCTAAAGTAACTCTGAGCTATGGGTATGGATTCCGAACTTATTAGTTTAGGTATTAACAGGTTGCAGGAGCAGATCGAATGACGAGTTGAACTCTGAACGTGCTTAATTGTAGGTTGCTAAAGTAACTCCGAGCCATGGGTATGGACTTCGAACTGGTCGTGGAGGCGATAACGGATTGCACGAGTAGATCGAATGAGAAAGCGCACTCTGAACTTGCTTCATTGCAAATTGCTAGAGTATCTTCGAACCATGGGTATGGACTCCGAATCCGTCTTATGGAAAGCTTGTAACGAGTGTTTACCACCGCTCAAGATTTACGTTGGTCTTTTAGCTCGTTATTTGCTTTAATATTAACAGGTTGCGAGAGCAGATCGAATGACGAAGCACACTCTAAACTTACTTCATTGCAAATTGCTATAGTAACTTCGAACCATGGGTATAGACTCCGAACCTGTCTTTTAGGAAGCTTTTAATGAGTTTTTGGTGCCATTTTTGTGTATAAGTTTGGCACTCAACTTATTGTATGCACCGTAAAGTTGTACAAGAATTTTTCAAAAATTCATACTACATTTTATTGAAAAATAAAACTAAGCGACTGCTCTAGTGACTGGTCGTTATTAAAAATTGAGAAAATTTTCTAGAAAATAAAACTAGGTGGTTGCTCTAGTGGCTAGCCGACCGTTATTACAAATTGAGAAAATCTGCTACTAATATTAAGAGAGGACGTTTCAGACGCCTTCGTTCACCTTCACAAGGTGTTATACCTTCCAAGTTCTGCTGATATCTCCTTGCCCCCTGGGTCTTCAAGTTGATGAGCCGTTAGGCAAACAACTTGGTAGACCCTGCCTGGACTTGCCTGTTTTGGAGGGAGTCCCCCATTGTTTTGCATAGAGAAAGAGAAATCTTCTGATGCACCAATGTGTTTAGGTATGACTATTTGTTTTCGTTGAATGAGCGGAGTGGCTTCGGGCGAGGGATCCAGGTTTATTACTGTGTTATGATGAGAACCAGTTTGGACCTGGTGAGAGATGATTTGGTAGGTTTGGAAGTTCTTGGTAGAATTGTTTGTGGCATTAGCTTCAAGCTTGTTTACAGTTTTGAAATTATTGTGACTGCTTTCTGGCGGTAGCTCTTGTTGGATCCTGTAGGCAATACAACAAACACTAAAGGGGGGGTGAATAGTGTTTAATAAAAACTGCAGAAATTTTTCTCGGTACAGTCGACTGAGATATGAACCAGTCAACTGATTTGTCCAAAGTAAATGAAAACAATAGCTCTGTGCAGTCGACTGCTGAATGAGACAGACGACTGAAGGCACAATGAAATTACAACTACAAACGACACTGACCAGTCGACTGATGGTGCAAGAAGTCGACTGTCCAGAAACTTTTTGCAGAAATAAAATAAACAGAAGTGAATGCAAACACAAGATAATCAATCACAGAGTACACAAGATATATCCTGGTTCGGTCCTCCCGACCTACATCCAGTCCCTAAGCAACCCACTTGAGATTTCCACTATTCTTGAAAAATTACAAGAATACCCTACGGCGTTACGACAACAACCTTGTCTAACCCGTAGTCCTTTCTCTCAACCAGAGAAAGCAACCCACTCTACTACCAAGAGTGAAAAGACACCGACTCTACAACCAAGAGTCAAAAACACTCTCCAACCGAGAGCAAGAGAACAAGAATACTTTACAGTCAACCTATAGCCTTGTTGTTTGTATGTGTTGATGCACGTGGCTAAAAGAATAGGTCAACTTCTATACTCAGTCCAGAGCGAATTCAATGCTATACTGGACTGAATGTAGAGAACCAGAGTGTATGATCTTGAAAGCTTTGTTTCTCACAGAAAATATCACTTAGAATGTTCTTCAAGAGTGCTCGGAGTTCAAAGAAAAATTCTGTAGATCTTTTCAGTGAGATCTGAACTCTACTTAAAGAGTTTGATCTCCTGAACGTTGGGAGACAGTTACTCAACTGTCAACCAACGGATCCAAGCTTTTGAGTTTGAATAAATTCAATTTTGAAAGACAGAAAACGGTCAAAAGCTCTCGAACAGTCGACTGGGTTGCCATATGAGTCGACTGATCAGAGTTTGAATAATTTTAGACAGTTTTGTACTATCAGTCGACTGGCAGAGGCTTAAGTCGACTGGTACTCAAGAGTTAAAATTCTTCAAACTGTTTTGACTCTTTTTGTTGGGGGTTTTTAAGAGACACACATTATGAAATATTTTGAGTGTGTGTGTGTGTGTGACCAGGCTTTACATCAGACTAAGACTCAACAAACGTAAAAAATACAATGTTTACAAGACACAACAATTTGACATATTTGAGCTTGAAGTCTTGAGTCTTGAGTCTTGTCTTGAGTGAAGTCTTCATCTGTATCCTTTTGAGCTTGTTCATTTGTTCAGCTAGAATTGTCTTTGGTATGTACACTGCAATGTTAGCTGTATAACATAGACACATGTTGCACTGTGTTGTGATCATCAAAATCAAGAATCAACATTCTCCCCCTTTTTGATGATGACAACACAATAGCTGATAACAATTTATATAGAAACATACACGCATAGGTTTTAAAAGCTCCCCCTATTAAAAACACAATATGCATACATAAAATAGATGTATTATCATAAAGAATGTATCAGTCGACTGAAAAATAGATCAGGCGACTGAACAGAATGTGAAAATACAACAAATGCAGTTAGCATAAGTATCACAGATGCAGCAGTTTAGAAGCAGTCGACTGTATCCCTTGGGGAAGTCGACTGACCAGAGATATTTCAATACCTTCAATACCCTGAGCAGTGTAACAATGTTAACAAACGCAGAATATAAGCAACACATAACATAGATAGCACATAACACAGATAGATAAAATATAAGTCAGATATTTCTCTCCCCCTTTGGAATCATCAAAAAGCACAAAGTAACAAGCTTTTGCATTAAAGAGAAAATAAAGTCTAATACAAAAAAACAAATGCATGAAAAAGAAAATTACATAATAAAAAAGAAAATAAGTAATCTTCAATCTTCTTCATCGGAGTCTTCATCATCATCTTGAGAAGGAGGATGAAACTGAGAGGTGAAGAGATGAGTTAGGTTGTCTAGTTTGGAGTCGAGGGTATGGAGTTGGGTATCTACAGAGACTGAGTACTTCATTAGGTAGGAAACACAGTCGTAGAGAGTACGTGGGTTATCAAAATTGGCTTGAAGAATAGGTGGATCATCAGATGTAGAAGGTTGAGAGGGTCTGGGTCTAGAAGTAGAACCTAAAGGAGCTTGGGAGAGAGGAGGAGACCTAGGGGGTGATCGAGTAGGAGCATCAAGGAGTTTCATACGTGCCAAACTAGCACGATCGAAACACTCATAACGAGTAACTACATTTGTCTCCGAATCTAGATCAACACCAAAAGCGATAAAGACTCTAGTTAGAATACCTCCAAAAGGTAGAAAGTGAGTGTGGTCTTGATTAAGTTTAGAAAAGATAACTTGACCCCAATTAACAGCAATTCTACCAAAAATTGCATATATAGCTTTTTGTAATTCAATAGAATACTGGTCATAACTACCCTTTTTAGGAAGGATGTTATAGGCTAATATTCTACCTACAAGCTTAGCAATTGGTTTGATATTTTTGCTTGTCATTGGAGGGTGATGATTGGGTAGGAAAATTCTAGATAAAATAGAAGCATTATCTAAAAGAATTTCATCAAGAGATAATCCCACATCATCAATACCCAACATCTCATTAATCCTAGTCGGTGTGAGTGTCATTTTAACATTCTTCACAGACGATCGGATTATAACATCCCCATCTGGTTTTTGGACTACTCTCATATTTGTATAAAACAAATAGATGAGTTGGGGATAGTAATTAGGTTGGTTTGACAACGATAAAAAATCATAAAGACTGCAGTTTTGGAATAAAGGGATGAGATTGAAACGATCTAAATCATTAAAGTTTACAAATCTTCCAGGGAAGATTTGAATGGTACAAAAGACATACCAACGATCAAGAAGATCGGGACTCAAGAGATATTGCGTGTATTCTTGGGAAGAAGAACTACCCTCATGAGATCGTTTAGATCGTTTGGGTGCCATGAAAAGAAAGTGGAGAGGATTTTACCTAAGAAAGAGAGAGATTCGATCTGGGGCAAGCACAAGCAGCACTGAGAGAGTAGATCACCTTCTTCTCCAAAAGCTAGGGTTTTGAAATTGAGGGTAAAAACTTGAGAACGGTAAGGAGTTAAAACGGCTGGTAAAAGGGGTTTTAGCTGCGAGGGAACGGCAGAGATCAAGGAGAGGTGAAATCGACGGTGAAGATTAAAGATCACGGGTGAAAAGATAAATGAATTCCATCTCAAAAGACGCGATGAATAGTCGCTGAAGTTGATTTAGCTCGCGACAGTCGACTGGTAGGAAGATCAGTCGACTGAGTCGAGAAGAAAATAAAAGTTTTATGTCTACTAATCAGTCGACTGGTATAGGAACCAGGCGACTGGTCAGATAAAAGATTGGTATGTTGGAAAAAGTCAGTACAGTCGACTTACTCAAAAGTATGGTCGACTTTAACAGTAACAATTTTCAGCAAATATCAATAAAATCACAAATTTCAAGTTCTCTTCTTAAATTAATGAAAGTATCTTCTTTAAGGGGCTTGGTAAATATATCTGCTACTTGTTTATCAGTAGAGATAAAGTCTAAAGATATATCTCCTTTTAAAATATGATCACGTAGAAAATGATGTCGAATATCAATATGTTTCGTACGTGAATGTTGAATCGAATTTTTAGATAAATTAATTGCACTGGTATTATCACACATAATTGAGGGTTTCTCAAATGAAATACCATAATCTAATAAGGTTTGTTTCATCCATAAAATTTGTGCACAAGCCAAACTTGCAGCGATATACTCAGCTTCTGTAGTTGATAGGGATGCAGAGTTTTGCTTTTTACTGCACCAAGATACTAGGGAATGTCCCAAAAAGTGACATGTACCACTAGTACTCTTGCGATCAGTTTTGCTTCCAGCAAAATCGTCATCGCTATAAGACAAAAGTTGAAAATTATCGGTGCGTGGATAAAATAAACCATATTCAGATGTGCCTTTAATATATCTTAAAATTCGTTTCACTGCTTTTAAATGAGACTCTTTAGGACTAGATTGATATCTAGCACATAGACATACGCTGAATCATGATATCTGGTCTACTTGCAGTAATATATAAGAGTGAACCAATCATACCTCGATAAAGTTTTTGATCAACACTCTTACCTAATAAATCTTTGTCAAGAGTAGTAGTAGTAGCCATAGGTGTGAATTTACTACTAGTACTATCCATGTTAAAACGTTTGAGTAATTCCTTTGCATATTTGCCTTGATTGATAAATATGCCATTTGAGGACTGTTTAATTTGAAGTCCAAGGAAATAATTGAGTTCACCCATGTGACTCATCTCAAATTTATTTTTCATGGTATTAGCAAATTCTTGACATAGATTATTATTCGTAGAACCAAAAATTATATCATCAACATATATTTGTATGATTAAGATATCATTCTGAACTCTTTTGATAAACAAAGTAGTGTCTACTTTACCTATTTCAAATCCTGTTTCTAAAAGAAAAGTTTTTAAACGATCATACCAAGCACGAGGTGCTTGTTTAAGACCGTATAAAGCCTTTTTCAATTTATAAACATGATCTGGAAATTGTTCATGTTCAAAACCTGGTGGTTGTTTAACATAAACATTTTCCTTAATAAACCCATTAAGAAAGGCACTTTTCACATCCATTTGATAAAGTATAAAATTCATAAAACAAGCAAAAGATAATAAAATACGAATAGATTCTAGTCTAGCAACAGGAGCATATGTTTCATCAAAATCTATACCTTCTTCTTGATTATATCCTTGAGCAACTAATCTAGCCTTGTTCGTTACAACTTGTCCTGATTCATCTAACTTATTCTTGAATACCCATTTGGTACCTATGATAGTCTGATCAGGAGGTCTAGGAACTAAATCCCATACATCATTCCTTATAAATTGGTTTAGTTCATCTTGCATGGCATTCATCCAATATTCATTCTCACAAGCTTCTTGTATATTTTTCGGTTCAAAATCCGACAAGAATGCTGTATGAGAGATCATATTAATATGTGAACGTGTCTGAATACCATGGAGATGTCACCAATTATTAAGTCATGAGGATGATCTTTAACTTCAACAAATGACTTTGGTAAAGTTGAAGATATCACATTCGGATCAGTCGACTTGACTTGTTCTTCAGTCGAGTGCTTTACGTCAGTCGACTGGGAGACCTTATCAGTCGACTTATCAGACATATTAGTTTGCTCTAAGGATTTAATCACATTATCTAAAGGTGATAAATCAGTTTCATCATCTTTATTTAAAGTTGATGAAGGTAAAGATTCATCGAATGTAACATGCATTGATTCTTCAATAGTCATTGTAGACTTATTGAAAATTCTATATGCTTTACTCCTATTTGAGTACCCTAAAAAGATACCCTCATTAGATCTAGGATCAAATTTGTCTAAATTATCTTTTGTGTTTAGAATAAAACACTTGCAACCAAATGTCTTAAAGTAAGAGACTTTAGGAATTTCATTAAAAAATAACTCGTAACAAGTCTTCTTTAGTTTAGGTCTTAGAAGAATTCTATTTAAAATATAACAAGCTGTAGCAACAGCTTCAGCCCAAAAATGCTTTGGTAGATTGCTTTCAACAAGCATAGTACGTGCGCATTCTTACAAAGTCCTATTTTTCCTTTCAACCACTCCATTTTGTGGTGAAGCTCTAGGAAATGCAAATGAATGTGTTATACCATTCTTGTTGCAATATTCTGTAAATGTTTTATTTTCAAATTCTCCACCATGATCACTTCTAATAGTGACTATGGTTAGAGATCTTTGATTTTGAACACGTTTACAAAAATGTGCAAATTCTTCAAAAGCATCATTTTTATGTTTTAAAAAGAATGTCCAAGTGAATCTTGAAAAATCATCTACTAAAACAAACACATATCTACTTTTATTTAAAGAAGCAACTCTAGTAGGGCCAAATAAATCCATATGAATTAATTCAAGTGGCCTACTAGTAGAGATTACTTCTTTTGTTTTAAAAGTGGATTTGATTTGTTTTCCTAGTTGACATGCATCACATAACTTATCCTTTTTAAAGGATAGTTTTGGCAGTCCTTTAACTAGGTTATATTTAGATAATTTTGAGAGATTTTTCATGTTCACATGTCCAAATCTTCTATGCCATAACCAAGATTCATTGTTAGAGGCTATTAAACAAAAGTCATTTGAAAAATCAATTGTATTCAAACACATTTCATAAATATTGTTTTTACGAAAACCTTGAAAAACAACATTTTGCATAGTAGAATCATAAATCAAGCATGCATCTTTTTCAAAAACTATTTTATATCCTTTATCACACAATTGACTAATGCTTAAAAGATTATGCTTTAAACCATTAACCAAAAGCACATTTTCTATAATTGGGTTAGATATTTTACCGACCATGCCAATACCAATGACTTTGCCTTTGTTGTTATCTCCAAAAGTGACGGTTTCTCCATCTATACTTTGAATGGTGGATAGTAGGTTGGCATGCCCTGTCATGTGTTTTGAACATCCGCTGTCTAATATCCAGCGTTCTTTCTTGGGTACCTATAAAAAGTTTAAGGTAAATATGGTACCCTTTTTATTGGGTCCAAAACACATTAGTTTGGGGGAAACCAAACCCATGAAGAGTTTGATCTTCCTCCATAAGCAGGAATATAATAAGTAGAATTACACACATTTAACATATATGAGTTAATATAAGCAATTCTATCATTCTGATTTAGACTAACTGGAACCCACACTAACTTGTTCTGTCTAGTCGACTTACCAGTGTTGTTCAGTCGACTGTTGGTGTACATCAGTCGACTGGTTGATACACTAGGTCGACTTATAAGAGGTTTTGATCTCGTTGAATAAGATCCAATTTCTCTGGACAGACGACTGGTTGTATGGTTCAGTCGACTTAACCGAACGGTAGTTTTGCTTTTATCACTAAAATTAATAATCTTAGGCTTTGCAAAGAAATCATACAACTTGTGTGTAACACTAGAAATAGATGCTGATTTATTCTTACTAGTGTTTAAAACAGGAGATTCTTTTACAGAGGATTTTTTAAAACCAAGTCCAAATTTTTGACTAGATGTAACTTGATGATGAAGCATATCATTTAAATTCTCTTTGCCTTTGTTAAACTTAGATACATTCTTTGAAATCTCTTCATAATTCTTTTTGAGAGTTTCAAGATCAGTATCTAAACTTGCAATGCGAGAATTTAAGGATTTTACTTCCTTATCAAGGTTAAGATTTTCTTGATTAAGTGTTTGATTCACTTTCTCAAGATTCTTAACTCTAATCTTTTCTTTCTTTAACTCTTGGAATATTTCATTAAAAGCATCAAGAAGATCTTTGGAATCATAATCATTACTTACATGTTCTTGTGCAGCCATGAAACATACATTTGCCACTTCGTTATTTTCATCCGTTTCTTCTTCGGAAGATGAATCACTATCATCCCATGTAGCTTGATAGGCCTTCTTGTTCTTGGCAAATTTGTTCTTTGGATATTTGTCCTTCTTGAAGTTGGATGATTTTCCCTTGTTCTTTGCATTTTCTAAGGGACAATCCTTCTTCATGTGACCTATTTTATTGCACCTGAAACATGTAGGAGGGTCATTAGAATCTTTAACTTTAGAATGAAACTTACCCTTCTTTAAGAACTTCTTGAATCTCCGAGTGAACATTGCTATTTCTTCTTCATCTTCTTCCTCATCTTCTGAGTCTGTCATGGCTTTAAAAGCCAATGATTTCTTCTTTGCTTGGTGTGATTCTGTATCTTTCTTTCGATTTTCAAGTTGGACCTCATATGCCATGAGATTGCCAACAAGATTTTCGAGAGTAAGTGTTGACAAGTCATTCGCTTCCTCTATTGCTGTGGTTTTCTTCTCTCATTCTGGAGTGAGTGCACGTAGGACTTTTCTAACCATCTCTGCTTGAGTATAAGTCTTTCCAAGCGCCACAAGAGAGTTTGTGATGTCTGTGAATCTGGTAATCATCTCGGACACAGTCTCATTGTCCTTCATTCTGAACATCTCAAACCTGTGGACAAGAACAGAAATTTTAGACTCTTTTACTTTATTCATTCCTTCATGTGTTACCTCGAGTGTATGCCAAATTTGATGTGCGGTTGTAGCATTGGATACACGGTTGAATTCTTCCTTTGTGAGTGCACAAAATAAGGCATTCATTGCTTTGGCATTGTTCATAGTCTGATTCTTTTGATCATCATTCCATTGTGCATATGGAATGGTAGGGGCAGTGTATTCCGTCTCTATCATTTGCCATATCTCATAGTTGATTGATTGAAGATAGATTCTCATTCGGCACTTCCAATAGTTGTAGTTCGTTCCATCAAATAGTGGTGGCCGTTGTGTAGATTGACCTTCATGGTACTGATTTGTATTTGATGTAGTTGCCATAGCCTGTAACCTTGCTCTGATACCAAGTGTTGGATCCTGTAGGCAATACAACAAACACTAGAGGAGGGGGTGAATAGTGTTTAATAAAAACTGCAGAAATTTTTCTCGGTACAGTCGACTGAGATATGAACCAGTCGACTGATTTGTCCAAAGTAAATGAAAACAATAGCTCTGTGCAGTCGACTGCTGAATGAGACAGACGACTGAAGGCACAATGAAATTACAACTACAAACGGCACTGACCAGTCGACTGATGGTGCAAGAAGTCGACTATCCAGAAACTTTTTACAGAAATAAAATAAACAGAAGTGAATGCAAACACAAGATAATCAATCACAGAGTACACAAGATATATCCTGGTTCGGTCCTCCCGACCTACATCCAGTCCCTAAGCAACCCATTTGAGATTTCCACTATTCTTGAAAAATTACAAGAATACCCTACGGCGTTACGACAACAACCTTGTCTAACCCGTAGTCCTTTCTCTCAACCAGAGAAAGCAACCCACTCTACTACCAAGAGTGAAAAGACACCGACTCTACAACCAAGAGTCAAAAACACTCTCCAACCGAGAGCAAGAGAACAAGAATACTTTACAGTCAACCTATAGCCTTGTTGTTTGTATGTGTTGATGCACGTGGCTAAAAGAATAGGTCGACTTCTATACTCAGTCCAGAGCGAATTCAATGCTATACTGGAATGAATGTAGAGAACCAGAGTGTATGATCTTGAAAGCTTTGTTTCTCACAGAAAATATCACTTAGAATGTTCTTCAAGAGTGCTCGGAGTTCAAAGAAAAATTCTGTAGATCTTTTCAGTGAGATCTGAACTCTACTTAAAGAGTTTGATCTCCTGAACGTTGGGAGACAGTTACTCAACTGTCAACCAACGGATCCAAGCTTTTGAGTTTGAATAAATTCAATTTTGAAAGACAGAAAACGGTCAAAAGCTCTCGAACAGTCGACTGGGTTGCCATATGAGTCGACTGATCAGAGTTTGAATAATTTTAGACAGTTTTGTACTATCAGTCGACTGGTAGAGGCTTAAGTCGACTGGTACTCAAGAGTTAAAATTCTTCAAACTGTTTTGACTCTTTTTGTTGGGGGTTTTTAAGAGACACACATTATGAAATATTTTGAGTGTGTGTGTGTGTGTGACAAGGCTTTACATCAGACTAAGACTCAACAAACGTAAAAAATACAATGTTTACAAGACACAACAATTTGACATATTTGAGCTTGAAGTCTTGAGTCTTGTCTTGAGTGAAGTCTTCATCTGTATCCTTTTGAGCTTGTTCATTTGTTCAGCTAGAATTGTCTTTGGTATGTACACTGCAATGTTAGCTGTATAACATAGACACATGTTGCACTGTGTTGTGATCATCAAAATCAAGAATCAACAGCTCTATGGCGTCGATAGGGAGAATCGAGCCCCCCATTGTTGCGGTGTAGCATGCTCGTGCTGCCTGTTGGCTTCCTACAGCTTGGCCTATGCCAACTGTTGTTGGGAACTTCATTTTTATGTGAAATGCAGAGGCAACTGCATGGAAGGCCGCTAGGCCGGGACGGCCGAATATAGCGTTGTATGCGGCTTTGACATCGACTATCATAAAGTCCAATGCTTCCGTTCGAATAGCGAGGGCTTTTCTTACTAGTACATCAAGTGGGACGGCTCCTTCTACTTGAACGGGGACACTGGAGAATCCGTGGAGTGTATAACCGGCTGGCATGAGTCGGTCTCGGGAGAGCTTGAGAGCCTCAAATGTGGCCATAAAGTGGATGTTCACTGAGCTGCCATTGTCCACCGGGATGCGGCGTACCTCATGATTCACCATGCAAAGGTTTATGATCAATGCGTCACAATAAGGTGTTCAGATGCCTTCTAGGTCCTTGTCGGAGAAAGATATCGGGACCCCGGTGCTCTTGGCAGGCGGAATGTTATCTCTGGAGTTGACTTCCCTGATGAAAGCTTTGCGGGAGGAGTTGGAATCTCTCCCCATTGGGCATCTATGAATGGAGTGGAGGATGTCCATATTTTCAGAGTCTTGCAATTCGTATGGCCTCTCTTGATGCTTATTATCCCCCCAGGGCGGAGGGTTTTCGGCGTCGTTGTCTTTCTGAACGAAGTTGGAGAGATAGCCCTTGCGAATTAGGGCTTCCATTTCTTCTTTAAGGGCTCGACAGTTGTCAGTAGTGTGTCCATGATCTCTGTGAAATGCACACCATTTATTTTTGTCTCTTCTCTTGCTAGACATTGACATCTTGGAGGGAGGGCAGATTATTCCGTCATTCTCAACTTCCATGAGGATGGTTGATATGCTTGCATTGAGAGGAGTGAACGTGTCGAAGCGTGGTGCTGGAGGTGGACGGCATTGACATGCGCCGTCTTTCTGGAACTTCCTGGGTTCTTCCTCGCTTATATTCTTCAGTTTGTTCCCGGAAGATGAATCATTCTTGCCTTGAGGATAGAAAGCTTCCTCAATCCTGATATACTTGTCACTCCATTCCAGGAGCTTAGTGAAACTTTTGGGTGGCTTTTTTGCGAGGGAAACCTTCAGGTCTTTGTTAATGACATTGTGGCAGAAATCTGCAGCCGCCACTAAAGTGTTCAAGGAGGAAATCGACCTTGCTTCAGTTTTAAATCATTTGACAAAGTCTCTCAGCAGCTCTCCATCTCTTTGCGTCAATTCCAATAGGGAAACACTTGTTTTTTCGGCCTTGCGGCTAGTAACGAAGTGCGTAATGAAAAGTTCCTCGAGCTGATCGATGAGAATATTGATTATGGAGTCAGGCACGAATACCATTCCCTTGCTGATCCTTTCAGTGTGGCGGGGAACGTTCGACACATGAGTGCATTAGTGGCGTTGTAGACCATCATGAGTGTTTTAAAACTCTTTATATGGTCGGTCGGGTCTGATTCTCCATAGTAGGATTCAAATTGAGGGGCCTTGAAGTCCCTTGGGATGGGTGCATCGAGGATGTCTCTGATGAAAGGTGGTTGACTAGGGCGGTATGCCCTACTGGGGAGATTTCTCTCATTATTCATTTGTTCTAAACGATCTTCTACTTCTTGGATATGGCGAAGGACTTGGTCTTCCGCCCTTGGGAACCAGTTAAGTCGGGGAATCCTTTGTTGGGGGGGCAGGCCCAGATCTTGACTTTCTTGGATAGCTTGGAGGATGTCGAGCTTGAACTTATCCAATTCAGCCCTAGTGAATGATGTAACACCTTAGAATTTTAAAGATTGTTTTTCGATTAATAAATGAATTAAAGTGATTTTTGGTGATTTAATAAACATTTTTATGAAATTTATCTTTTGCACGTGTAAAACACGTGCAAATATTTCCTTGAGAAACTCAAAGTCAGAAATTATTTTGGGAAACCTAATATTTATTAGTAGGTATTATTTGTGAATTTTCTGGACCTATTTGATATTTATTTGGCATGTTTGCAAATATTACAAAAAAGGGGCTTTTGTGCAAAATTACCACTTGGAGTAAAAAACTCCAGATTTTCGATTTTCTAGGCTGAGCATGATGGCTAGCCAACTCAGAGGTAAAGATTTTAAATTTTTTTTAATAGATTTGGTTTATTTTGCTAATTTATTAAAGAATGGTCTTTTTGCAAAATTGCCACTTGGAGGCAAAAGTTACAAAATTGATTTTTCTGATTTGATATAGGTGTCGTCCAGATCTGGGAGGTTACTTTTGTTTTAAATCTCAACTAAATTGGTTAATCTAGTTACCCAGTATAAATGATCTATATATGTAAAGATATATTTTAAAGGAATATTTTGCAAAGTCTTCTCAAAAACCCTAATACCCAGATTTCGACCTATGTAGTGGCTGTTGCAGCCGTCTCTTTGCTGCACAAAACAAAAGTATATTTTTATTATTGGTTTTCTTGGAGTTTCGAAGAGAGGAAAGCGAGGATCTTAGATTTTTGCGAAAGGAGGAGCTTTTTCTTATTCTTTATTACTTTCGTTGATTCTTCAATAAGGTAAGTGACATATATTTGATTTCTTGTTGTTCTATGCATGCTAAATATGAAGATTTTTTAGTAGAATACATGTTAGATGATTGTATGATGATATAATAAATAAATTGATGGTTGGATAATTTTAAAAATAGAACTTTGTGAATAATATGCAATTGGTGAATAAAATCTCTATATAGATGACTTAAGAATGTAAAGAACTTAGTAGGAATCATGGGTATGTTGCTTTCCTTCATGTTTTGCTGAATTGATAACATATAATGGATTGTAAGACTTAAATGCATGAAAGTGAATAAAGATGGACCATTTACTGTGTATGCATGTATACTCTCTGTTTTGATGTTGGATTGGATGTAACTTGACTAAATAATTGTTGTAGATGCATATAATCAAGGGCAAATTGAATTAGTTGGTGGTATATATGTTTTATGAATTGCAAGAGAAAGTTGGGGGATCCAAGATTGAATCTTTATGCATTGAAAGAATGAGATTTTGATTTTTGGGTCTGATGGTATGCAGGTCGAAGTGATTTTTTTGATGTTTTGTAAAGTTCTCGATTGGATCTTGATGTATATTGATACTGAAATTAAACTGAACATTGCACTACTCCTATACCATGATTCTTGTTGATTTTACTGATCTATATATACACATATATATACATATATATGCCTTATTCCTGATTTGAAGTTTTTTGATGGAAAAATTGCTTTGTGAATTTGATGAGAGTTTGATTTGATTTACGAACTCCAGTATATTAGGCAAGTTTTATTTAATCATCTCAGGATTTTTGTTTTACAAATTCATGCTTTTAAAGATTATAAATTACATATCAATTGTGAAGTGCATGATTTTTAAAGCTGACTGAGTATCAGCCGACAGTCGACCATCCACCTTTTGAACTAAAATGACAGTCGACTGTCAATTGTTGGATTTTGGGATTTTTAGCTTGACAATCGACCGTTGCTTTTTGAACTAGCTTGACAGTCGACCGTCAGCTGTGCTGTTGATTGCATTTGTTGAGTTTCTTGCTGTTTTTATTGAGTGATTATTTCTTCAAACTTATGGATTATTGATTTACTGTTTTAGATGAAGTTTTTGCTACAGATTACTGTATTTTACAGAAAGTTATATTTTGATTAATAATGAAATTTAATTGGTGTTTCTATGGCTTTAGAAAGCGAATTATATATGGATTTCGAGGGATTGATGTTTTGTGATTTTTCTATGACTTCAAAATACGAAACTCAGTTGTTTAAGAGATTTTAAACTCAAATTTTTCTTCTGGAAATTTGCGAAGTATTTGGATAAATTCACATTTGTATGACTTGAAGGAGTTTTTTTTTAATATAAACAATTTGATGATGAAATTAAGAATTTTATTGTGAGATTTGTGTTGGTATTTCGTTTTGTGAGTCTCTAGAGGTTGAGTGGGATTTCTGTAAACCGATAGAGGAGATTTTGCCAGTTGGGGCCTTGGGGTTGTTTTGGTGGAATTAAGTCCGGTAGGATACACCAACTATAGGAGGGGGGGGGGGAATTGTGTTAATAATCAACCTAAGGACAGATACTAATGGAGATGTGATAGAACTTAGGAAACATAAGTATGGGCTCTATTGTTAGTTTGACGGATGTATTTCAGGACTGTGTGTTGTTGTGTCCCTAGAGGAAAGATGGTATGTTCGCGTGTCGAGGGTCGGCAGGTCTATTCACGGAACATACGGTGCATTCGCGTGTCGAGGATCGGCGGGCCTAACACGGGATGTACTGTGTATCTGCACATTGAGGGTCGACAGGCCTATTCGTGGGGTACACGGAAGGGAGGTAATTCTCCGGTTTTAGAGCTATGCTTACATGATGCTTGCGCATCGAGGATTGTCAGGCCTATTCGCAGAGTATTCTAGATCTTATTTCTATCACCATAGTAGGATTAGTTGCATGATGAGGGATTTAACCCTATAAAGTAGAGAACGATAAGGGCTTGCACCGGACCTATGTAGTATGGAATGCATAGAATTCGACAATTATGCATTAGAGAGTCATCATACTGTATTTGTGTTTTCTTGACTTGTATTATGCACGATGTTTTCTGTTTTCCCACACTTGACACTTAGCTTAGTTCCACTTGATGTTTTCATGCTTTACTGATCGTTATTTCATATTCCGTTTGTTACTACTGTGGGTACGTGTTGATTATGAATTTATTCTTTATGTTTCATTTACATTGTGTTTCTTTTAGTGTCATTCGCACCGTTAAGGCTGACCCCTGTAGTTTTGGAGGTTAGGGTTATCTCTAGTCTCATGTTTTACAGGTAGGTACCGTTAGTTTGGGATTTGGATGCATGTGGTAGAATGATAATGTGGCTTATGCAAATTGTAAAAGAATGTGTTGTAAAATAAAGAAAGTGTAATTCAAGGTGTTTAATTTTAGCTGTGCTATGTAAAGAATTGATGTAATAAAAGTTGAAAATTTTTCTGTGTTTGGCTATGTTTACTGTTACATTGAGGTAGATGCTGGGAATTGTGCCACATATTTTCATATTTATTTATTGAAAATTCGGGGCGCTACAGAATGAGGCATTTTTTCCTTTGTTCCACACGAGAAGCTTTCGACTCTCATGAGTCAGTCTCCTTGTTGTGGTATGTAACTCCCCGAATTCCCAAACACGGTAATTCGTAACACAACATGATCTTTACTTCATTTCGTACAATTTTACAAGGAATTTGAAAACTTTTTATTTGTACAACAGTGTTCATTTTACATCAACGCAGCGGAAAATTAAAGATTACTATATAAAATATGTACAATTTAAACATCAACATTTAATACAGTCTTTAACTTCAATTCATCTTTAAGTCTTTGTCAGTCCAATCCCTGCATTGAACACTGTGGGCACGTCAGTTACATACAACTGACGCAATACTATACACGCCGACCCTCGCTATGCCATAACATAACGACTCACTTACTTTAACAACCACAAACTTGAATGCATATTAAAGTGTACAAGAGTGACTATCCTAAACATGTAAGTGTATGATATGACTTAAATGCCTAATGCAGAAATTTACTTTATGATGACATTAATGCATACTTGTTCAGATTCTATGCATCCCATTTTACATAGGTCCAAGGGAAAGTACCTACGTACTCTACATTATAGGGTTGAATCCCTTACCATGCAACCTACTACTATGACTACTACAAGATTTAGACACTTAGCAAGTATTGGCTCTCGCCCTTGGAATACTGGACACCAATCCCTCTCTGTGGATCATTCTGCAGCCCTTACGTCCATCGTCCCGGAATACTGAGGACTGTCTCACTCCGTCGGTCATCCTGGAGCCCTCATTGCACAAATATTCCATGAATGTCACTCTCGTCCCGAAATACTGGAGATCATTTCCGCTCCGTGGATCATTCTGTGGCCCTTACGTCCATCGTCCTGGAATACTGGGGACTGTCTCTCTCCAAGGATCATCCCGGAGTCCATAACTCACGTTGGACCTTATTTCATCATGTCTCCAACTAGTACCTGGTCCTTAAGTTTAGTTAAAATCATCACAACCTAGAACTAGCTTACCCTACTGTTACCGCTAAATCTGGTGTGGGGGCAAACTGATAGTATTTGTGGATTCTTGGAAAACTTTGAATAGCAAACCTTTTTACCTGTTCCGCCGGAGTTTGACTGTCGCTCCCGCCGTACACCTGCAAAAAGTGCGAGACACCGGGGTTGTTCCCGACGACACACCCTCCGACGCTCAAGTCAGTAATCAGGGAAGATTATGAAAGAGTGCAAAAACTGGGAAAAGATTCAGTACCTCCTAATGGAGATGGATGGGGGGTATTTATAGGCGCCGCTGGGATCAGATTAGGAATGTAATCCCCGTGATCTGATAAGGAATGTAATCCCTAATCCCCAGTGAAAGGATAGTTATGAATCAGGGCCGTTGATTAGGATTTAATCAGAAACCCTAATTCTATCCTTTCTGGATCGGGTTTGCTGCGGGCTGAAACCCGCACCCAGTTGAGGTGGATCCGTTCGCGGGTTAGTGGGTCTTCGAGGAGGAGAACCGGTTCGCGCTTCAGACCCATTAATAGGTGAAATTACTGTTTTACCCCTGGACTCCAAGATTCGTGCTCGATTTGGACGGTTCCGATTTAACCCCATTTTTAGCCATATCACGAGCTCCCCACTCCCAAAGACTGAGTTTGATTAGCCTTTGAGGAGTAGTTTTACTGTTTTAATGGCTAGTGGAGTTGTGTCGGAGTCCAATATGGGAGGTTTTGAATCTTGAAGAAGGGAGTGTGGTA
Organism: Hemerocallis citrina; assembly: GCA_017893485.1. Taxonomy (NCBI): domain Eukaryota; kingdom Viridiplantae; phylum Streptophyta; class Magnoliopsida; order Asparagales; family Asphodelaceae; genus Hemerocallis; species Hemerocallis citrina. The sequence goes on from CM030359.1 coordinate 275,158,758, forward strand.
ATTTCTCAAGTTGGTTGCACTTTGAGTTGCACTTGAGTTCTTCGGATCATGCGGTGTTTTCGTTTATCTTCGCGAAGTGTCAATTCGTCGTTCGGGGGTCTTAGAAGATTGTTCTTGGCAATAATTACTTGTTTGGGGATTAGAAAATGTTTTCCCAACTTTACAATTACTTTCCAGGAGTTCTTCCTTAACTTCCCGAATTTTTAATTGTTTTTTTACAATTTTTTGGCGAATGGCTCGGTCGTTTTCCTTCGTTGTGCGGCCTACATGCTTATATCACATTACCGACCCCTTCCAGCGCTCGCTGCCCAGGAGGCCGAGGTCCGTGGGTGGTTTGGCACCTTCTTCCGAAGAAGAGAGGCACCTCGGCTAGGTTGTGAGTGCTGAGAGGGAGTTCGGCGAGGTCTGAGGTCCAACTTTTCCATGTAACATGGTCGGTGTCAAGAACGCTCGGCAGCTGGTGCCAAACCCTAACTTTCCATGTAACATGGTCGGTGTCAAGAGCGCTCGGCAGCTGGTGCCGAACCCCAACTTTCCATCCAACATGGTCGGTGTCAAGAGTGCTCGGCAGCAGGTGCCGAACCCCAACTTTCCATGCAACATGGTCGGTGTCAAGAGCGCTCGGCAGCTGGTGCCGAACCCCAACTTTCCATGTAACATGGTCGGTGTCAAGAACGCTCGGCAGCTGGTGCCGAGGTCCAATTTTCCATGTAACATGGTCGGTGTCAAGAACGCTCGGCAGCTGGTGCCGAGGTCCAACTTTCCATGTAACATGGTCGGTGTCAAGAGTGCTCGGCAGCTGGTGCCGAGGTCCAACTTTCCATGTAACATGGTCGGTGTCAAGAACGCTCGGCAGCTGGTGCCGAACCCCAACTTTCCATGTAACATGGTCAGTGTCAAGAACGCTCGGCAGCTGGTGCCGAGGTCCAACTTTCCATGTACCGTGGTCGGTGTCAAGAACGCTAGGCAGCTGGTGCCGAGGTCCAACTTTTCATGTAACATGTTCGGTGTCAAGAGCGCTCGGCAGCTGGTGCCGAGGTCCAACTTTCCATGTAACATGGTCAGTGTCAAGAACTCTCGGCAGCTGGTGCCGAGGTCCAACTTTCCATGTAACATGGTCGGTGTCAAGAACGCTCGGCAGCTGGTGCCGAGGTCCAACTTTCCATGTAACATGGTCGGTGTCAAGAACGCTCGGCAGCTGGTGTCGAGGTCCAACTTTCCATGTAACATGGTCGGTGTCAAGAGCGCTCGGCAGCTGGTGCCAAACCCCAACTTTTCATGTAACATGGTCGGTGTCAAGAACGCTCGGCAGCTGGTGCCGAGGTCCAACTTTCCATGTACCATGGTCGGTGTCAAGAACGCTCGGCAGCTGGTGCCGAGGTCCAACTTTCCATGTAATATGGTCGGTGTCAAGAATGCTCGGCAGCTGGTGCCGAGGTCTAACTTTCCATGTAACATGGTCGATGTCAAGAATGCTCGGCAGCTGGAGCCGAGGTCCAACTTTCCATGTAACATGGTCGGTGTCAAGAACGTTCGGCAGCTGGTGCCGAGGTCCTTGACTTGTCGTTTTATGCGGAAAATGCCATGCGGAGTTGGTGGCTTCTGAACTTCTGACAGCTCTGACAGATGAGACGCCTATTAATGCAGTGACCTCTGGGCTTCTGTCAGATGGGACTGTAATTAATGCGATGTACAGCTTGGCGTGGCAAACAAGGCGACGGTTTGGGTCGCTTTTGTCGTTTTGCATAGGTGGGCTGGCTGTCTGGGCCCATTATCCTCGTTTTGCCCGCCTCGCTCTATAAAACCTCACCCCCCTCTCTCATTTTTCACTTCTCCTCTCCTTTGCTCAGGCGATTATTTGTGCTAAGCGAGTGATTCTGGTGATCGCCGTTCGTTTTCCGGTGAAGTTTCCGACAACACATTTTTTAAGGTAATTTATACTTAGTCTCTTTCCGAGTATAAATATGTCTCTTCCCTCTGTCTCCGAGTCGTCTTCTTCTTGGTCCGAGCCCTCCCTTGAAGTTGTCGAAACCCATACTCCGAGTCGCCCAGATAAGAGCAAGAAGGTATCTGGCCGAGACACAATCGTGGAGGATCCGAAGCGCATGGGGGAGTTCGGCAGGTTGTCGGGGCCACTGACCGGGCTTCACAGAGTTCGAGAGCTTCCGGAGGAGCACGCCGAGCGTATTGTTCATGGGAGGGGAAAGACTTTCGAGGAGAATGCGGCGAGGGAGACGACCGAGGCGGATGAGACGGTGTCGATCCTCCGCGAAGAAGACTTGGGAGTGATCCGGGACTGTTTCCACATCCCGGAGGAGTACGAGCTTATGCTGCCGGGTCCCGGGGTTAGGGCCAACTCGCCGCTGCCAGTGACCATGTGTTGCTGCCCGGTTGATGCCTTTATCACCGAGGCTCGGCTACCTCTCCATCCGTTCGCAATCCTCGTTCGGAGGTGGTTTGGGGTCAGCCCCATCCAACTTATGCCGAACGCATGGAGAGTCATAAACGGTTTCGTACTTCACTGCCAAGCCACTGGGATCGAGCCGGAGCTGAATGTACTTCGGACGATCTATCGGCTCCATCAAGGGAACCGGTCGGAGTTCCGGTACTATTTGGCTCCGAGGCATGGCGGTAGGCTCGTTATATGCCCCGACTCCATCAAGCACTGGCGTGAAAAGTTCTTGATAGTGCAGAGTGCGGAGGCCTGGCCTATCCCTTCCAGTTGGGTGGAAGAGGTGCCGAAGAGGTTGAAGGCGCTGCCCAAGCTTCGCCCTGAAGAAGAAGAGACAGTTCGGACACTGCTCGATCGGCCGAAGTATGATTGGAAGGAGCTGACCGAGGATGTCTTGTTCAGGGGAGGGCTCTGCCGCGTAGATCCCAGTACGCGGCTTCTTTTGCGCTTCCGTGCTTTGTTTTTCATACTTCACTTTTCATGACTTTTTATCGCGCTAACAAACTTCGTTTTTAATGCAGAGGCGATGGACTACAAGGCAGTGTTGGCTTTGAGAGCAGGCCTTGCCAGTAAGGTGCCGAAGAAGCGCAAGAGGGTGGCCACCAAGTTGCCGACCACGAAGACTCCGAGGGTCACGGAGGCGGTCGAGGAGATGGAGACCCTCGGAAACCCGGCCGTTGCCGATGGAGGTGCCTCGGCGTCAACCGGGGCCGGCGAGTTCCCCATCGCCGCAGCCCTCAGGATGGCGACCCCCCCGTTGACAGTGGTGGCCGAGGAGCTCCTGACTGAGGAGCACAAAAGGATTCATGTTCCGGACTGGCAAGTTCGGAAACATGACGGATTCCTCGGCAATTCCTTGGCGAGCATGCAGGCGGTCAAGCACCTGGCGACGCTGAAGGATCGGGCCGCCATGGAGGCCGGGCAAGAAGGCGACGACGTCATCGAGATTGCTCGCACGACAGTCTCGGTAAGTGTTGAATTTTTGCTGTCATTGGTTCCCTTTAGGTTTGATTTCTCTAACTCTTTTAATACCTCTTCCCTTATCGCAGATTATCGTCCATTTTGGTCACCTCACGGAGAGGTTGACGGATCTGGAGAAGGAGCTGAAGCAGGAGTCCGACCAAGCTCGGAAGGAGAAGGCTCGGATGGGGAACGAGCTCGACAAGCTCAGGGTCGAGTTCGAAGGGAAGACGACGAGGGTCGAGCACCTCGAGGGTCAGGTCGCGAAGCTGGAGAGCGACCTTCTTCGCCAGAAAGAGGAGGCGGCCAGACAGTTGGCTGAGGCGGTAGAGGCCAAGGCTGCCGCGGTGAAGGAGGCGGAGGATGCGAACATGGTGAAGGCGCAAGGTTTCCTCGCCCAGAACATGGCCAAAGCCTACACCGAAGCCCTCGCCCGGGTGACGAAGGCGTACCCCGACGTGGACTGCTCGGGATGGAGATTGTTCCCGGGCCATGTCGAAGGCTTCGACCCCGAGTCAGAGGGAGAAGAGGAAGAATAAGGGGAGGACGAGGTCGAGCCTGAGGTCGAGGTCGTTGCCGAGGTCCAGGGGTCTGCGGTCACCCCGCTGGCGGTGGTGACCCCTTCAGGGACGTCGACCCCCACCCACTCTCGCCGCCCCGGGAAAGAGGTCGCGCCCTGACCTTGCTTGTTTTTTCTTTTCTCCTTTTTTGTTTTTAAATGTAATGCCTAATCGCGGACTGGCCACCGCTTTTTGTAATGAATGAAAACTTCTTTTTGGGCTCGACTTCGCATCTCTCTATCTTTTTCCCAAAAACTCTTGAAAATTGGCTAAGTGTAGGAGTTCGGCAACGTGTTGAAAATTTGTTGTTTGTTTTGACTTCTTTTCAGCTTGCAGTGGTGACTCAAGTCGTCGAGCCTACTTGCTCGGGGGACGACGCTCGTCCCGAGGTTGGCTTAGGGGCAACGAGGCTGTGCTTGACGAGGTGCCGAGAGCGGCTCTATGAAGTTGAGCTAGGATTGCGCAGAGCCGTAAGCGAGCGGAACCACCTTCAACTCATCCTGGGTTGGCGAGACATCGAGATCCGGCGTCTGGAGAGCAGGATCGCCGAGATGGCCCCCTTAGGAGAGGATGATGGTTCGTCGACTGCCTTCAGCTATGGCCTTCGGATCAAGTGCATCCGCCACACTTTATCAAAAATAACAGTGGAGAGGGACGATCTGCTTTTCGAGATTCGTCACCTTCAAACGGTAGAGACGGAGCTTCGGACGGAGGGAGAGGGATTAACAGCCGAGGTGGCCAAACTGACGACCGAATGGGACGAACTAACGACCGAGGTCAACACGCTGAAGAGAGCCACGGTGGACAAGAGCATCGAAGTCACTCATCTCCGCCGTCTTATTGCTAGTCGCTCTGGCGTCCCAAGCTCCGCGATACCCCCTCGCTTCGAGGTTGATGTAAAGGACGACTCTCTGAAGGAGCGGATCTCAGAGCTGGAGGCGAAGGTGGCTCGCCTCAAACTACGTTCGGGGCCAATCAATATCAGGAGCACTTCATGTACTCGCGCGGAGAGCGAGCGTGGCATTTCGTTTTATGAGCTCGCAACCCGTTCGCCCATCGGTCAACCTAGTCCCGGGGATGTGCAAAGTGCCATGGCCATTTTATCGAGCGGAGCATCCGTCGGTGCGGCTGTTAGGAGCAGCGCAAAGGATACGTCTCAATTCGCTGGTTTGGGATCGGGCTCCGGAGGCAAACGTCACCGACCTCGAGTGTCCTTGAAGCGGAACATCCCTGCGCCACGGAGGCGTTGAAGATTTTGTTTTTGAAGCCTTTGTATTTAGCCTAAGTGTAACAAGTCGGCATTGTAATTTTTGCTTTTTAACGCCTTGTGATCTTGTTGTATGGAAGAGCCGCCTTGTACTGCATCCCAACTCTTAATAATATTTCTTTCTTAGACTTGTACATTTTTCGTTGCTCTGTGTGGTTACTTTGTTTGTGACTGTGTCTATTGTGCCGAGGTCCCGGAGCTGGTCCTTTGCTCGTTTGGGGGTCGGCGCCATGAGTGTTTGGCCAGTGGTGCCGAGCTCTGCATTTAGTCGTGCGAATTTGTAAGATGAGCGAACCTTATGCGGCAAAAGGGGGTAGCCTCCGCCTGTGGAAGTAATTCTGAATGGCGACCTACTTTTGGCTCGCTTAAGAGCGAACTTGCGAAGTAGAATCGAGCCAAGTGTTATACTCCGCACCGTCGTTAGGGTAGTTCAACGGTTGTGGGAGCGATTCCGAATGGCGACCTACTTCTGGCTCGCTTAAGAGCGAACTTGCGAAGTAGAATCGAGCCAAGTGTTGGACTCCGAACCATCGTTAGAATAGTTCAACGGTTATGGGAGCAATTCCGAATGGCGAACTACTTCTAGCATGCTTAGGAGCGAACTTGCGAAGTAGAATCGAGCCAAGTGTTGGACTCCGAACCATCGTTAGAGTTGTTCAACGGTTGTGGGAGCAATTCCGAATGGCGAACTACTTCTAGCTCGCTTAGAAGCGAACTTGCAAAGTAGAATCGAGCAAAGTGTTGGACTCCGAACCATCGTTAGAGTTGTTCAACAGTTGTGGGATCAATTCTGAATGGCGAACTACTTCTAGCTCGCTTAGAAGCGAACTTGCAAAGTAGAATCGAGCCAAGTGTTGGACTCTGAACCATCGTTAGAGTAGTTCAACGGTCGTGGGAGCAATTCCAAATGGCGAACTACTTCTAGCTCGCTTAGAAGCGAACTTGCGAAGTAGATTCGAGCCAAGTGTTGGACTCTGAACCATCGTTAGAGTAGTTCAACGGTTGTGGGAGCAATTCCGAATGGCGACCTACTCCTAGCTCGCTTACGAGCGATCTTGCGAAGTAGAATCGAGCCAAGTGTTGGACTCTGAACCATCGTTAGAGTAGTTCAACGGTTGTGGGAGCAATTCCGAATGGGAAACTACTTCTAGCTCGCTTAGGAGCAAACTTGCGAAGTAGAATCGAGCCAAGTGTTGGACTCCGAACCATCGTTAGAGTTGTTCAACGGTTGTGGGAGCAATTCCGAATGACGACCTACTTCTAGCTCGCTTAGGAGCGAACTTGCGAAGTAGAATCGAGCCAAGTGTTGGACTTCGAACCATCGTTAGAGTAGTTCAATGGTTGTGGGAGCAATTCCGAATGGCGAACTACTTCTAGCTCGCTTAGGAGCGAACTTGCGAAGTAGAATCGAGCCAAGTGTTGGACTCCGAACCATCGTTAGAGTAGTTCAACGGTTGTGGAAGCAATTCCGAATGGCGAACTACTTCTAGCTCGCTTAGGAGCGAACTTGCGAAGTAGAATCGAGCCAAGTGTTAGACTCCGAACCATCGTTAGAGTTGTTCAACGGTTGTGGGAGCAATTCCGAATGGCGAACTACTTCTAGCTCGCTTAGAAGCGAACTTGCGAAGTAGAATCGAGCCAAGTGTTGGACTCCGAACCATCGTTAGAGTTGTTCAACGGTTGTGGGAGCAATTCCGAATGGCGAACTACTTCTAGCTCGCTTAGAAGCGAACTTGCAAAGTAGAATCGAGCCAAGTGTTGGACTTCGAACCATCGTTAGAGTTGTTCAACGGTTGTGGGAGCAATTCCGAATGGTGAACTACTTCTAGCTCGCTTAGAAGCAAACTTGCGAAGTAGAATCGAGCCAAGTGTTGGACTCCGAACCATCGTTAGAGTTGTTCAACGGTTGTGGGAGCAATTTCGAATGGCGAACTACTTCTAGCTCGCTTAGAAGCGAACTTGCGAAGTGGAATCGAGCCAAGTGTTGGACTCTGAACCATCGTTAGAGTGAAGAGTAAAAGCAGAGAGATGTAAACAATAGTAAAATATGAAAAAAGTTTTCTTTATTAATGACTAATAGTCGGCTGCTTCTAAAGTTGCGAGCCATTATTACAAGAGAGAAAATAAAAGAAAAGCAAAACAAGTAATAGGAAAGGAACGGTTCGACATCCCAGAATACTTAGAGAGGCGTTGGTGCGCTCTCTTGGTATTTCAGGAGATGGTCGGCATTCCAGGTCCTGGGGATCTCTCTGCCTTCGAGGTCTTCTAGTTTGTATGTCCCGGACCGAACTTCTTTGGCGATCTTATAGGGTCCCTCCCAATTTGGAGCCAATTTGGTCTTCTGACCTGGGAATGAGATGGCTAACTTTCTGAGGACCAAGTCCCCTTCTTTGAGGTCGGTAGGACGGACTCTCTTGTTGTATGCCAACTCGATCCTTATTCGGTAGCTTTGTTGACGAATGGCAGCTCTTTCTCGAATATCATCTATCAGGTCTAGATTTGCTCGGAGCTCTCTGGCATTTTGTTCTTCTTCATAAGCCATTAGACGAGGGGAGGGTATACCAACTTCCAGGGGGATCATAGCTTCGGACCCATAGGTGAGATTGAAGGGAGACTCTCCTGTGGGGGTCCATTTTGTGGTGCGGTAGTTCCACAGCACGTTGGGGAGCTGATCGACCCATAAGCCTTTGGAACATTTATTCAACCTCTTCTTAATGCCGGAGAGGATCTGTCGGTTATCATTTTCGACTTGGCCATTCGACTGGGGATGGAAAACGGAGGAGAATCGGTGTTGGATGGCAAGGTCTTCACATAGAGCTCGGAAGGCAGCCCCGGTGAACTGGGTTCCGTTGTCTGTTATGAGGACCCGAGGGACGCCGAATCGGCAGATTACGCTCTTCCAAAAGAACTGAACTGCCTTGTTCTCGGTGATCGTGGCCAAGGGCTTGGTCTCTATCCATTTTGAGAAGTAGTCGATTGCCATGACTAAGAATTTGAACTGGTCGGGAGCTGGTGGAAATGGCCCTAGTAAATCCATCCCCCACATTGCAAAGGGGATTGGACTTGATAGGGAAGTGAGTGGAGCTTGTGGGAGGCGTCGGATGTTGGAGTACTTCTGGCAAGAGCCGCATTGCCGAACGTGTAGTTCGGCGTCTTGCAGGAGAGTGGGCCAGAAATATCCGTAGTTCAACACTTTGCGGGCTAGGGACATGGACCCCGAATGTGCCCCGCCCATGCCCTCGTGAAGTTCTTGCAGGGCGTATTCGGCTTACTCTAGGGAAAGACATCTCAAATAAGGCCTGCCGTCTACCTGTGTGAAGAAACGCTTGTAAAGGATGCCCTGATGAGTGTGTATCGCTCTGCTCAGGTTCTTACTTTTCGAGCTTCCTTAGGGTCCTCGGGGAGGAGCCCATCCCTTAGGAATTCGACGAGGGGTTTCATCCAGTCGTCTTGGAGCAAAACAGGCAGCGACTCCATTGAGTCGGAATTTTCATCCTCTATACTTGGCTTCAGGAGGACCTCTATCAAGACGGTCTGCTCGAGACCTTGGAGGGAGGAAGAGGCTAGCTTGGAAAGGGCATCGGCCTGGGAATTCTCTTCTCGGGGGATCCACTGGATGAGGGCTTCTTCAAATAGAGCCATGAGGCTTCTGACCTTGGCCAAGTACTTAACCATCCGATCATCACGTGCTTCATACTCGCCTAGGACCTGATTTACGACCAGCTGAGAGTCGCTAAAGATCCGGAGGCGTCGTGCCCCTGCATTGCGGGCCATCCCAAGGCCGACTATAAGTGCCTCGTATTCTGCTTCATTGTTAGAGGCCTTGAAGTTTATATGGAGGGAGTATTGGAGGATGAAGTCATCTGGGCCTGCCAGAATGACCCCGGCTCCGCTTCCCTCATTACAGGAGGATCCATCCATATAGACCGACCAGACAGGTGGTTCCTTCATTACTTGGCTAAACTCGGGAATGGTACTTTCAACAATAAATTCTGCTAAGGCCTGAGCCTTGATCGCGGTCCGAGGCTGATATGTTATATCATGCTGGCTCAGCTCGATAGACTACTTCATAAGGCGACCCGAGGTCTCTGGCTTGTGGAGGACTTGCTTCAACGGTTGGTCGGTAAGAATGACCACCGAATGGGACTGAAAATACGGGCGAAGCTTTCTCGCGGCCATTACTAGGGCATAAGCCATCTTTTCTATTCTTGGGTAGCGGAGTTCGACATCCCGAAGTACCTTGCTTACATAGTAAATGGGCTTTTGAGCCCGGTCTTCTTCCCTTACCAAAATGGCACTGAGGGTCTGCTCGGAGGCTGCCAGGTAGAGGTAGAGGGGTTCGCCAGAAATTGGTTTGCTGAGGAGAGGAGGATTGACGAGGTAAGCCTTGAGCTGTTCGAACGATTCCTGTTGTTGCTGACCCCATTCGAAACCTTTAGCCTCCCTGAGGGCCTTGAAGAAGGGGAGGCATTTTTTCCCGGACTTCGAGAGAAAGTGCCCTATGGCGGCTAGGCGGCCTGTTAACCTCTGAACTTCCTTCACATTCTTGGGAGGGGCCATGTCTAATATGGCCTTGATTTTCTCAAGGTTAGCTTCAATTCCTAGTTGGCTGACCATGAAGCCGAGGAACTTTCCGGACGAGACTCCGAACACACACTTGTTCGGATTGAGCCTCATGTTGTGCTTTCTCAGAACATCAAACGCCTCCTGTAGGTCAGTCACATGATCGGCTCCTCGGATGCTTTTTACAAGCATGTCGTCAACATACACCTCCATATTCCGACCGATTTGAGCTTGGAAAACCTTATTGACGAGGCGTTGGTATGTTGCGCCTGCATTCTTCAAACCGAAGGGCATAACCCTGTAGCAATAGAGGCCCTGGTCGGTTACGAATGAGGTCTTCGGGATATCTGGCGGGAACATCCGGATCTGGTTGTAGCCTGAGAAGGCATCCATGAAGCTGAGGAGTTCATGACCTGAAGTGGCATCAATCAGAGTGTCAATACTCGGAAGAGGGAAAGGATCCTTGGGGCAAGCCTTGTTGAGATCGGTAAAATCAATACAAATCCTCCAAGTCCCGTTGGACTTCTTCACCATTACTACATTCGACAACCACTCGAGATAGTTCACCTCTTGTATAAACCGGGCCTTCAAGAGCTTGTCCACCTCCTCTTTTATAGCTAGTTGGCGCTCGGGGGCGAACTTGCGCCTCTTCTGTTGAACCGGTTTGGACCCCGGAGTAACGCTGAGGTGGTGGACCAAGAGCTCTTCGAAAATTCCGGGCATGTCTGCAGCTGTCCAAGCAAAGAGGTCTCGGTTCCTTCGGATGCACTGGACTATGTCGGAGCACAGGGCGGATGGGAGGGTCTTGCTAATAAAGAACTTTCGGCTCGGATCCTGCTCAGAGAAGAGCACTTCCTCCAACTCATCCACCGGCTCGGACGTTGGTCGGGCGACATCTTGGGGGATTTCCAGAGTTTCTAGGGAGAGGACTGGACCGAGAGTAGTGGTCATATAGCACTTACGGGCCGTTTCCTGATTGCCTTTCACTTCCCCTACTCCGGCCCGAGTGGGAAACTTCATCTTGAGGTGATAGGCAGATGGGACTGCTTCAAGGGTCGCAAGGCTGGGCCGACCCAAAATGACGTTGTAGGCTGCAGGGACATCCACGACCATAAAATCAATGGACTCCGTTCGGGTAGTAGGAGTTTTGCCAGCTGTTACGTCGAGGATGATCACCCCTTCAATAGTCACTGGCACTCCCGTGAACCTATGGAGCGTGTAGCCGGTGGGCTTGAGTCTATCTCGGGAGAGTTTGAGACCCTTGAAAGCGGCGAGGAAGAGGATGTTAACGGAACTGCCATTGTCCACTGGGATCCTCTCCACTTTGAAGTTCGCCATGTGGAGGTTGATGACGAGTGTGTCACAGTGAGGGGTTCGGACGCCCTCGAGGTCTTCATCTGAAAATGTGATGGGCACTCCGAGGCCTTTAGGAGGAGGGGTGGTGCGAACCGAATTGACTTCTCTTATAAATGACTTTCGAAAGGAGTCGGAGGAGCCCCCCATTGGGCCCCCATGGATGAGGTGTATGACACGCTCCTCTTCGAAGTCGGGCGTTTCATCGCGCTCAGGATGCTTATTAGCCCCCCGAGGCGGGGGAGGAAGGTCGGCTCGGTCCTTTCTCACGAACCTGGTCAGTTGCCCCCTCTGGATGAGGGCATCTATCTCATTCTTCAAGGCCCGACAATTATTGGTGTCATGGCCATGGTCCCGGTGATAACGACACCACTTCTCTTTATCCCTCTTCTTGCCAGGGGTGTTCATTTTTGGTGCAGGAGGTATCACCCCCTCCTTCTCAACTTCCATGAGGATTGTGGAGATGTTGGCATTAAGGGGAGTAAAATTTTCAAATCTGGGGGGAGGTCGGCGCTGGCCACCATTATCCTTCTGAAGCTTCTTGGCCCCCTCCTCTTCTGTTCCCTTTCTCTTAAACCCGGAGGAAGACCCCTCTATGTTGGGGCGGTGCTCAGCTTCTTCGGCCCGAATATACTTTTTGCTCCGGAGAAGGAGGTCAGAGAAGTTCTGTGGGGGCTTCTTGGCGAGGGAGGAGTGGAGGCTGGAGTTGAGGACATTGGATTGAAAAGCTGCTGCAGCGACCGACTAGTCGAGGGATGCTATGGACCTGGCTTCAGCTGTGAACCTCTTCACATAGTCTCTCAACTTCTCACCCTTCTTCTGGTGGAGGTAAAGTAGTGAGATACTGGTCTTCTCAGTTCTGCGGCTACTTACGAAGTGGGTGACGAAGAGGGTCTCAAATTGCTCGAAGGAGAATATCGAGGATGGAGCAAGGCGAGAGTACCATTCTCGAGCTGGACCCTTGAGAGTTGCGGGGAAGGTTTTCCAGAGCAAAGCATCGGAAGCTTGATGGATGAACATGAGGGTTTTGAAGCTTTTGATGTGATCGACGGGGTCAGTCTCCCCGGAATAGGTCTCGAATTGAGGAGGTTTAAAGCCGATCGGTACGGGTGCATCCATTATGGTCCGGAAAAAAGGGGGTCTACTAGGACGAAGAGTCCTTCCTCTGAATTCTTCTTCATGGTCTAACTGACCCAAGCACCTCTCCATCTCATGGAGATGACAGTAGACAGCGTCATCTCTTCAACGGTAATCAGCCGAGCCGCTAGACTCGTCTTCGTACGAGGGAGAGTGGGGGCTACGACGACGGTAGCTCTTGGAGCGACGAGGACTGGGCATGTGTTAGGGATTGCTAGGGGCTTGAGGAGGAGTTAGGGACTGTCGGCGAGGACTGCAGACCGGAGGAGGAGAGGGAATCCTTGGAGCTTTGGTGTTGGGACGGAGATTGAGAGCTTGTAGAACGGTTGCTTGGAATTGCTGGAACTCGGCACGGGTGATGGGTGCCTCATCGTTCCTAGGATGTTGCCGACCGGCAGGGGAATGTGGTCTCCTTCTGTGATGCTCGGGGGACTCTCTCCGCCCCCTCCGGATAGGGGACCTTCTGTAGCCTCGGCGGTGAGGAGATCGCTCATCCGGACGTTGTTGGCGGGAGGCTCCCTCTCGGGCCCGCTTTTCATCCAGATGGTGGCGAAGATCCTCATCCTTCTGCTGATTGGGGACTTTTTGGCAGAAGTCGGAAGCTCGGGGATTGTAGGAGGCCATAGAGTCCGTAGAGGCATTGTGGATTGAGACATGGTCCTGGTGGAGAGGTTGTTTCTGCGGGTTGAGACCCTTAGGAGGTGGTTGATTCTGAGGAGGAGGTAGGTCTTGTTGAAGAGGGTCCTCTGCTTGGGTGGGAAGTTGCCCCTGCTGTTGAGCGGGTTGAGGGGGGACTTCCTGTTGCTGATCGGGGTTGGGTCCTCGGTTGGACCTCCTGGATCTAACTTTTCTAGGAGGCTAGATCTAGGAGGCATGGCTGGAGAGGATTTGACCAACGGGAAGAGGAGAGGTTGCTACTCATTTGGTTCCCACAGACGGCGCCAATCTGTTACCGCTAAATCTGGTGTGGGGGCAAACAGATAATATTTGTGGATTCTTGGGAAACTTTGAATAGCAAACCTGTTTACCTGTTCCGCCGGAGTTTCACCGTCGCTCCCGCCGTACACCTGCAAAAAGTGCGAGACACCGGGGTTATTCCCGGTGACACACCCTCCGACGCTCAAGTCAGTAATCAGGGAAGATTATGAAAGAGCACAAAAACTGGGAAAAGATTCATTACCTCCTAATGGAGATGGATGGGGGGTATTTATAGGCACCGCTGGGATCAGATTAGGAATGTAATCCCCGTGATCTGATAAGGAATGTAATCCCTAATCCCCAGTGAAAGGATAGTTATGAATCAGGGCCGTTGATTAGGATTTAATCAGAAACCCTAATTCTATCCTTTCTGGATCGGGTTTGCTGCGGGCTGAAACCCGCACCCAGTTGAGGTGGATCCGTTCGCGGGTTAGTGGGTCTTCGAGGAGGAGAACCGGTACCCGCTTCAGACCCATTGATAGGTGAAATTACTGTTTCACCCCTGGACTCCAAGATTCGTGCTCGATTTGGACGGTTCCAATTTAACCCCATTTTTAGCCATATCACCTACTGTAACACCCCGAATCCCAAATACAACTGAATTCGAGAGTTCTACAGGATCTTTTCACTTCTTTCGTACAATTTTACAAGGAATTTAAAACTTTTATTTCAACAATAATTACATCAGAGTTTTTTTTTACATCAATAAGCAGCGGAATCAATAAAATACAACAATAATAAAAGTACAATTGTTACAAATTTAACATTTAAGTAATCAACAGCATCAATTCTCTTTATCTTCATGTAACTCCAAACCCTGCATATAAAACTGTGGGCGCGTCAGTTGCTTACAACTGACGAAATATTATACACGGCCATCCTCTCTATGCCGGAAACAGTATAACGATTCTTAAATACTTTAGCAAACACAGACTTGATCACAAACAGAACTACAAGGGACTATCCTATAGATGTCGTGTTGTGCAGTGCACTTAGTCCTTAATGCAGTTATTATATTATATGACACTAATGCACACTTGTTCGGATTCTATGCATCCCATACTACATAGGTCCGAGGGCAAGCCCTTAATCGTTCTTCATCTTTGTAGGGTTCAATCCCTCGCCATGACTTAATCTACTACTGTAACTACGGTAGTGTCTTAGATGATCTATGAGTGCAAGCACGTGTACAGAAACTGGAGGGGAATCCCACGTCATGTCACGACTCATCATGAAGAACCTATGGACAATTCAGCCTCCTTCATGGCACACGATCCTCATGCAGTCACCAAACATCCCACAAGTGTCACCACCGGGACGGTACCCTGGAACAGTATCCACGTCATGTCACGACGCATCGTGAAGAACCTGTGAAATACTTTCCGCCGCCATGGTACCCTGGAGTCGTATCCACGTCATGTCACGACTCATCGTGAAGAACCTGTGGAATACTCTCCGCCACAAATCCGATGGCTCTCACTCGTGTTTTTCTCCTACTTTCATCACGTCTCCACTATGTACTAATCCTTAGTTTTTATTAGAATCATGAACAAAATCAAAGCTCTAGAGTTAGCCTCTCCACTAAGCCGGACTTATTCATTCATTTCAACATGACCAACCTTGGTCTTTCTTTTCAATATTCATTTCATTTCTTTCCAAATGCCGGGGGAGACTTGGCTACTCTTTCATTTCAATTCCAATTCACAAATTCTAACATAATCTGAGCATTCCCAGCTCATGAGTTCATTTTCCATTGCCTCAGCATATCATGATCTTAGCTTTCATATTCATGTAATTCTCATGATTCACAATAAATGATTCACTTCATGTACATTCGTGCAAGAACAATAGAGTTTACCAATATCCAGATTCACAATCTTTACCACAAACAAATCATAAGATTTCAGATAAATCAAAAAGCACTCTGGACAGTCGACTTGGAACTCCACCAGTCGACTTATCCAGTCAAATACAGTTCATTAATAACACTCGGAAGAGTCGACTGCTGCACACGGCCAGTCGGCTGTTCCGCAGTTTCCACATTTAAATGTCATTCAATTAACAGTCGACTGTTATTCAAATCAGTCGTCTGTACAGAGTGATTCAACTATACATTTTCTACTCAGTACAGTCGACTGCTACAAGCATTCGATCGACTGAACAGGTTAAATTTCAATTTAAGAAATCATCTTTCCTTCTGATCATCAATACCCACATTATATCATATTCGTATCAACATAACTTGTAATTTCTTATCATAACATCATTTCAATTAAACGTAAATATCACATAGCTAATGTTTCTCTTCTCAAAGGAATTACTAAGCATGCACTTTCATTTATCGTTTACTTGTAGAGATGAATACTAATCTCAATTTAACCCACTAAAACATCTTATTAAAAAATACATCATTTCATGGAACTCTGAACTGTACATAATATATTTCAATAGGTCAGTCGACTGTTCACATCTCCAGTTGACTGTGCATGTTACTTCTAGTTCTCTAATTTTCACTAGTTCTTTTTCATCCATTCACATTTTCTAGATTGTATACCACATGGAGAATGTTGATTTAGCAATCGTTTTATCACTTCAGTTGCATACACACACACAATTAAATCTTTAGTCTCAAAAGGATTTTAATTTAGAGGTCATGAGAAAAATATCCGCCTCGTACCAGTCGACTTGTCCACTTGACAGGCGACTGTACAGGTAATTTTCAGCCCTTTAAAATGTCATTGCACACTCATGTGTTAATCAATCAATAGGTCATTTTCCAATTAAATGTGTACCCTATTTAACCATTATTCATGCATCAACATTCAATATAACACTAGCATAATTCCTACTTAGAAAATTAATCCACATTCATTCATTCATTTCCACAAGCAATTCTACTTTAGAAATATGGAGAATTCACCCACTATCATTCATTTTCTACTCCTAAATTAGAAAGCATTTAAGAAACACCCACCTAAATTGAAGATATGTTACCCAAATGAACTCCTAGAATTAGGAGCTCCTAAAGAAACTCCAATTGCAATCCTCCTCGAAATCCGTGCACCAAAGCAAGCCTCCAAGCTCCACATTTTGGCAAGAATCCATCAAGTTTCCAAAGGCACCGTGAGCACTACATTTGCATCTTCGAATATACACATACCACATATATACATACACATGTTTACACACATATATATATACACATTGAATTGTATGGTGGATATTAGGAGAGTAGGACAATTGGATTGTTTGCTTGGGGGGGGGGGGGGGTGAATTCCTTTCGGAAATGGCAGGAGAGAGGAAGGAGAAGAGATGAGAGAATGAGAGACTAAGGGTGCACTTTTATAAGAGAGCTAATGGGTAGTTATAGTAACCACCCCACATGAACTCCACTAATCCCATATTTAAACTTTGTAACTTGTTTTCCCTCCCATTTCAAAATCAAATGTTCAGATTTTTCCTCTCCTCATGAGCAGCCCGGTCCCCAAATTGTGTGCACATCGCACGTGTGCACATGCACGTGCTTTGTGTACAAAAACAATTTATTTATTTAATCCCTTTTAAAAAACAACTTATTTAAATTTGTAATAAATATACAAAATTAACTTTAAATTATACTTTTCATGCACAATAAAATGGAAAGAAACATTCCATGAAAATATATTTTGAAGGAAGAACGCGCTTACAACACGTGCATCAAAACACGTGCGTCGCCCGTAAAATCTCAAAAATACAAAAATTGACTTTATGAACCGAAAAATATTTATAATCAATTGGAATGCAATAGAAAGTATATTTAATATACATATTTGATAATATACTCAAACGTACAGAAAACACGTGTATTGCACGTAGAAAGTTTATTTTAATAAAGATAGTCAAAAATTGAATTTTTGTTTAAAAAACAAATTCAAACATGTTTAAAAAAATAAATGATTGAAATCCATTGAAAAATTTTGCACGTAATGGTGGAAAACACGAAATCGACACGTGCATCGATAATACGTAAAAAGCACGTAAAAACTCAAAGATTGAAATTTATCATTTGAGTTGTCTCAAATGTGATTTGAAGAATACCGGATTGCATAAATAATTGGAATTCAAAATACATATCAAAATGCGTTATGGATATGATCAGTAATAGTACAAAATGCACGTGCGTAACACCCGAGGGCAAAATTGTCATTTAAATTTTGCGGGGTGTTACACCTACCAGACTTAAACCATCACAAGAGAATGTCAGCCCACACTAGCTACTTCTCAAAGAGAGAGTCAACCCACATTGGTTACTCCTCAAAATCTCATCAATAATAACACGACCGGTTACTAGGGTCTCGCCTAGCCTCTAGATTCTAATAACTATTTCATCTTAGAGATCACAATGGGTTGTATCCCACCTCAACAATAATATTTCGAATTTTTATTCAACAATTCTCTTCATTCATGAAGTATTCAACTTTTATAATTCACTCAATCAATATTTCCAATAAAATTTCTCATAAACCACTTTTTAATTAACGAACAAAATAGTCACTTCCAAAACTATCTCGAACTATTTTCTTCAAAATTAATCATTTTCAAAACGAATAGTCTATATCTCAAATCAACACTTTAATTAACACCGTTTATTTTTTGCATCAAAATTTCTTTAAGATCAACACATAAAGTTCTCACATTTTCCCATTCAAAACTTGCCCTTTAAATTTCGAAAAGAATAATTTTAATATTTTCACCCTTATTTATTTTAAGTTTGAACTCCAACTTGCAATGAACATATCATGCCTCTAAGTTCATCAAAATATCTTTAAACAATGTAAAATAACTCTAAAATTACTCTAGTAATATTTTATGAAATTTATGATGTTTTTCCCCCCTTTTAAAATACTCAAAAAACATTTTTTTTATTATTTATTTTTAATCCAAGCAGCCACCCCCTGGCTCGAACGCGGGCTAACAGCAAGAAGAACAAACGCCAACCCACTAAGCCAAGCTCAGATCTCGATGCTATATAGCTTCGGTCTATTAAATACCTAAACTCTCACATTCACTCACTTTTAAAAAAATATTGAAAAATAACAGAGCCCACACCATTCGAACTCGCGACCCCAGAAAGCCCAACGCCTGCCACGTGGCAGTGCCTAGCGCACAGGCACTAGCCAGAAAGCCCATCGCCGCAACAAATACATATAGAGTTACGAACTTTAAGAACCTTCTCTCGGTTCATTCCTGCATTTTAATATACACATTTAAAATTTTATTTCTATTAATTGTATTAAATTTATTTGCACATATAACACATCTAAAAAATTCCAGTAATGAATTCCTATTGATTTTACTCACGATAAAGTAATTATATACAAACTAAAATGTAGATAGCAATTTGAGAACATTCACATAATATATACCTTTTATAAATTAACAACACGCTCTACAAGCACATATATATGTTTTTCTCTTCAATGTCATGTGTAGTGATGGAAAAATTTCTTAAAATTTATAATTCACTCAATTTGAGTACAATCAATTTCTTACACAGTTCATCTACAAAAATCTACTCACACTATGCTAAAATTTTCATGGCATCACATAAGAGAATCAGTACAATTTAAAGTTCTAACTACACATAAATTCTACAAAAGACTTCTTTTTAACATGCATACTTAACAAATTTCAATCACTAGATTTCTAAATTTCCATACCATATGCATCACACAAACATAAACATTAGAAGTAAAATAATTCAATCACAATTCTAACATGAATTCCTAAACATGCTTTTAACACACAATTAGAAAGGAAGTAGAGTCACCCACCTAACAGGATAGAACTAGAAGCAAATCCCCTTCACAAGACTCCAAAAATCCCAAAAGCAAACACCAAAATCCCCACCGAAATCTTCCAACAGCAGCTCACCGAAAGCCTCTGCCTATTCTTGGGTTCTACTTTTTCTTTTTTCTTTCTTTTTTTCTTTTTGATTAGGAAGAAGTTAATTGTAATAAGTTTTAGGGAATAGTTACTACTTCCCACTATCCACCTCCACTACCCCACTCTCCATTACTCAGTCAAAGCCCTAACGTCAATACCGGCCAATTGGTGTGCACAATGCACGTGTGCACGTGCACGTGCTTGTGTACACCACACTAATTTTAATTATTTATTTAAATTAAAACATATGTATATAATATGTATTTAAATAAGGTTTGTTTAATTTAATAAAAATTAGAGTTCATGCATGAATAAAAATAGACACACACATACTTCATGAATTTTATTTTGAAATAGAATGCAACCAACACATGCGTCACACGTAAAAGTATTAAAATACAAAATAGATTTTATTAGCGGGGAAATGTTTATAAATAGTCGAAATATACATACGAAAAATATATTTCATTATACATATACCATAATGTACTCAATACGTACGTAATAGTACAAAATACATGTGCGTACACACGATGAGCAAAATTGTCCTAACTCAATTTTGTGGGGTGTTACATGGTGTGCCCCCTATGAGAGGAGGATTGCATTGATCTCTGTCTAGGAAAATAGGTTCTCTAGTTTGCTTGATGTCCCGAGCGGGGGCCTCAGTTCGGGTGCGCCTCTCGTTCAAGTGGATTCGTAGATCAGCTCCTTGTTGCCTGGCAGTGATGATCTGGTGGAGAACTCTGGACTCCTGAGGGTCTCGCAAGGCCATTGAATCAGTTGGAGCACTATGGACCGAGATACGATCGTGCTGAGGATGTTGTTCATGATGGTTTTGTTGGGAGCCCCCCGGTGCCTCTCCGTTGGAAGGAGCTTGATTAGGCTGTCGGGGTGACTGTTGAGGAGGAATCAGATCTTTCAAAAGAGGAGCTGGTTGACGAAGAAAATTGGTGTGACGGCTTAAGGCCACCCCTCTGCCACTTAGTTTTGGTGGCATGACGGCAAGTCTGACTTGTGTAGTTTCTCACAGATGGCGCTAATCTGTTGCTGCTTATTTTGGTGTGGGAGCAAACAGATAGTGAGTTCTTATTAAATGGAAACTGCTAAAAATCTGACCTTTGATCTTTGCCATGAAATGCGGTTAGAGCTCCTGAGATTGAATCTGGATCGTTGACTGACCACCGTGATCTGAATCCAAAGTTTGCTGATGCAACCGATGGACCTGCAAAAAGCCTGAAACACCAGAGGGGGGGGGGTGGCCCCGACGACTGACCCTCCGACACTTAAGTCAGAACCAGAAAGAGAAAGAGAGTTTGAGAGAGAATCTGGTGATTTGTTGATTACCTTCTAACTGTGGAGGGGGAAGGATATTTATATATAACACCCCGAATTCTAAAATACAACTGAATTCGAGATTCCACAGGATCTTTACACTTTTTTCGTACAATTTTACAAGAAATTTAAAACTTTTCACTTTACAACAGAGTTACAAGAAATCTTTACACTTTACATTATACAGTGGAAGCAAATTTACAATATTTATGTAAAAGTACAATAACATTTGAATAATCTCTAAGTATCAGTTCTTCTTTAATCTTTTTCATGCCATTTACCCTGTATACAAAACTATGGGTACGTCAGTTTATTCAACCGACGAATATTATACACGACCATCCTCTCTATGCCGGAAATAGTATAATTGATTTTTCATATTTAACAAACACAAACTTGTTCACATATCAAACTAAGGGGAATACCCTATTGATGTCGTGTTGTGATTGTGCACTTAGTCCTTAATGCAATTATTTATATTACATGACACTAATGCGCACTTGTTCGGATTCTATGCATCCCATACTACATAGGTCCGAGGGCAAGCCTCTTAATCGTTCTTCATCTTGTAGGGTTCAATCCCTCGTCATGACTTAATCTACTACTGTAACTACGGTAAGTATCCTAGATGTTCTATGAGTACGAGCTCATGTACAGAAATACTGGAGGGGAATCCCACGTCGTGTCACGATACATCGTGAAGACTATCTATGGACAATTCAACCTCCTTCATGGCACACGATCCTCTCGCAGTCACCAAACACCCCACAAGCATCGCCAAGATCCCGATAATTCTGGAGTAGTGCCCACGTCATGTCACGACGCATCGTGAAGACAAACTGTGAATCACACCCACATCGTAGACTCGAGGCCCTCATACTTGTGTTTTTCTCTCACTTTCATCACCTCTTCACTATGTACTAATCCTTAATTTAATGAAATCATGAACAAAATCAATCTCTTAGAGTTAGCCCTCTCACCACTACCGGTCTTATTTCTTTCATTAACAATGACCCAAACTTGGTCTTTTCAATTTCAATTATCATATCTCATCACTTTTCACTTGCCGGTGTGAGTTTTGGCTACACCCTAATTCTCAATTTCAATTCACAAATTCATAATCTGAGTTGTCATACTCAAGAACATTTCTCTTGTTCATTCACATGATTTCCAATCCTTCCATGAGTCAAATAATCATACATGGAGTTCAATCATACATCATGCATTTCATAACCAACATTTATTTTCACATTAAAAATCATGCCACAAATTATCTAATCAAAGTGAATATTCACAACTCACCATTATCACACTATTCTTTAATAAGAATAACTCATATAGAATTTCACAATTATATTTTCCTTCCATCACTTTTGCTTTTTAACATTTACATTAATCACCTCATGAAAATTCACATTTTTACGAAATTATAATTATAAGAAAACAATAGTTTCGAGTACAATTCCACCTCAAATACATTTTATTTTAGTTCAATAACTCCAAATAAATTTTCATAGGTTGTACTCATCTATACTAGGCCACACGTCATAGGAATTTTCTCACAAAAGAAGGCAGATTTACTTGAAGCTTCGGAAAAGTCGACTGTCGAATATGGTCAGTCGGCTGTTCCGCAAAAATGCAAAATTCCGAAATTAAGGAGGTCAGGGAAGTCGACTGTTAAATGTAGTAAGTCGGTTGTCCTGCGATATTTTTCAACTCGGAATCAATGATCAGGGCAGTCGACCGTTGCATATGGCCAGTCGACTGTACTGCGGGGTTTTTCAATTCTCCAAATATAATTTAAATTTATGTACTACTCTTTTCATAATTCATTTGACATTTCTCGAACACAACTTGGTATAAAAATTTCCTACATCAATTCCCTGTATTTTTCCTCTTTCATAAACCCAAAACATATTATAATTTATTCATTCCAAACAATATCACGAAAGTCCAACTAAACTCACAAAACAAACAATTTCATCTACTAGCATTTTGTACTTAGTTTTGAAATTAACAACAATTCTAATTCATATATTCCATCACTACAAAACGATTCGCATACAACTTAAGATTCATGACAAGATAACATGCAATCTATCAAGCAATCAATTTAGTCAACTAGCAAGTTCTTTTTCCAATTAAGCGTATTCTTATTAGTTTCTTTCATGCATTATCATTTCAATCACCCCTAACATGGTATCTAGTTAGAAATATGGAAAACCAACCCACCTTATTTGGAGAGAAAGATTCACAACACCTCCTAAACGAAAGAGTCATTCTCGAGCTTGCCAAACGAGCGCTCCTCCTGTAACGCCCCGCCCCAACACTCAGACAATTTTAATATTTTTAGAATACAAATTAGATACTATGTAGTACAACTGTCCACCACAGGCTGCCTCTCAAAAGGTGGTTAACCAATTAGGTGACTCGTGATCATTGGCTAATTATATTTATACTCAAACTATTTTTGTATACTTCCCATGTGGCACTAAATTTCTCAAATCCTTCTCAAATCCCGTGTAAACAGTGTTACCAGTCGACTGAACAATCGACCAGTCGACTGTTCGCTGCAAATCTGAGGTATTACACCTCCTCCTCCTTGAATGCAACCCGGGCCTTCCCAAGTGCAACCCGAGCCCTCCTAGTAGCCGGCCTCCTTGATGCAAGCACACACTCAACTCTCAATCTTTTATTCTCACTTCCTACTAATAACTCACTACTAATAATTGTATTTTCTTACTATAGGTTTGGAGAATGAAGAGTGCAAGAATAACTAGGCTAGGGGGGGTATTTATACTAAATTTTGGGACAAATAAAGGGCTAAGATTAATCTAGGAGTTAAGGACCAAAGGCTAGGATTTAAGGGGAAGTTGCAGTAACCAACCATGATCACAAAAACTACCTCCCACAACTCCACTTCTCTTTTCCTTTCCCTCCCATTCAAAACTGGCCAAAAAGAGTGCACACTACACGTGTATGTGCAATGCACGTGCATTCAATAGTCCCCCATTTTAAAAGTTGTACATTTTATTCTTTATAAAAATAATCTAAAAAATTTGTCTACATTACAAGTTGTATTTAAAAGAGAAATAACTCATGGGCCTTTATTTAATGGGCCAAATTAGTTTACAAAAAATAAATTAAATTGGTCTATAAAAGAAACTTATATTTATTAAAGAAAAATGGGCTTTAATAAAAACAATTAGAAAAGACATATATATATATATATATATATATATATATATATATATATATATATATATATATATATATATATATATATATATACTCATTTGTCTATGAAATGAAATTAATTATAAAATTTTATACTACAAAATTGTACGACACAATACGTACAAAGATAATAATACAAAATAATAATTTTCATAAATGAAAATCAGGGCATTACATTATAGGTCTGAGAAACATATCAAGAGATTGATTTAGATCCGTTGGATCGATATGAATTCCTTATCTCCTTTAAGTTTCTCCCCCTCAAGAGATACGTTCTCTTATTAGGGGATAAGAGATTTGACTCATAGCCTGCATGGACTGGGAGTCTCTCATAGTGGACCTAGTCTGTCACTTTTAATGGGCTTGAAAGAAGCCCATGTCTTGTAGAGGAGCCTGTAGAAGGCCCAGACCTGTTGAGAAGGCCCGTTATGATTAATCTGCATGTAAAAGCTTTGAGATCGGTGTTGGAATCGTACAACCCTGATTTGCTGCGATTTTTACCATCATCAAAGTCCATTATTTTTAGTAATTGAAGTTGTGGCATGGCACTCTTTTCCTACCATGTATCAAAATCCCCTCCATCATATGTATTCTCTAAAGTCATAATAAGTAGTTGTATTATGCGCTGAAGTTTTGGTATTCTAGCTCTTTAGTTTGTGTTTTGTTAATTGCTAAATTAATATTTTTTGTTTGCAGTCTCTAGTGTCTTCGACGAGTGCCAATCTTCCTACTCAAACAACAGTTCTATGTGCTAACCTTGTAGCCACCACAAGGATACAACACTTGCAACACAATATATTGGAGAAATGTGCAAACCACTTAACAGTTTAAAATCTCTCTCATTTTGGCGTACATTTTAGAGTTCAGAATGTGTGGTAAGAAAAGTATACCAATGTTAAGAGGTACAAATGATTTGAACCTCAATGTTGTAGGAAAAGGAGGTTCATTATTAACCAAATGGGGAACCTTTTATTGTTGCTTTGGAGTGAGCTCTTCTGCAATGGAGTCCATCATGAAGGTTTAATTAATTATCTTCTCTTTTTTCTCCTCACTATGTTCATTCTAAATGAACAATACATATTTTTGTTATGGAAATAGAAGAAGAATATTAATAAGTGATCTTCATTTAAATAAGCTTATATATGTCATGAACTATGAAAATTTTCCACTTAGTTGATGTTCATAGTGATGGTGTATACACTTTGGTTAATGTTTGAGTTGCAATTTCTATGGATTGCTATTAGTGAGTCTGATTAAGTTTTGCATGCATAGAATCATGTTCCACTCAAAATGGATAAGATTATCTATTAAACTAGAGCTCCCATATGAAGTAGTATATGGATATTTCAATAAAATATTCAACATTCATGAGCACCAAGCCACGTGCACTTGGTGCATGACAAATTTGGCAGCCATCCCCCTCATCTTCACTTAAAGTAAAGAGGGGTATTTTGGGAACTTTACCCCAAATACTCCTTCACACCATCTCTCTCATTCACTCTCCCTCTCTGCTGCCTCTTTCTCACTCACTCTCCCTATTCGCTGCCTCTCTCTCTTCTGAAACAACCAAAACCAAATAAAAAGAAAAAGACCCAACTCAAGTTCCTCCTCCTCCCGAATCCCAAACGTCGCCCGCGCCTCCTCCTCCTCTCGACTGCCCAACGACACCCCCAACATTTGATCAAAATCCCGCTCCTCCTCCTCCTCCTACACTCCCTCTCTTCAAATCCCAACCACAACTCAAGCTCCTCATCTTCCTCCCGAAATTCAAATGAACGTTGTGCATCTCTCTCTCTCTCTCTCTCTCTCTCGACCGCCCGACGACACCCCCATCAACCCCTCTCCTTCTCTATAGTCCTCCTCTCCCAACTCTCTTTCTTCAAATCTGAACCCATCGAACCCCTGCGGTGCCTCTTCTTCATATCGCCTCAGCTCCTTCTCCTCCTACACTCCCGCGGCTCCTCCAATACCGCTCGCCCAACGCCTCTCCACCTTTGAAACCCAATCAAAAAATTGAAACTTAATTTCACCATTTTACTGCATGGTAATCCAATACCCTAGTTTTGTGTGATTTTTAATTATGACTTGCGTTATTGAAATGAATGCAGATAAGTTAATTGTTGATAGAATATCAGACTAGAATAAGGTTCGATCGGTAATTGTTGTTATTGGTATTTTTTTGGGGTTAGTTAATACAATTTGATCAAATTGACATAGATTGTTGTTAGTGGTATATATAGAAACTTTAGCTTAGATCCCAACTTTTCTTGATTAGTAACATGATTCCTTTTCTTCAGATGTTATTGAGTAAGAAAATTAATTTGAATATTTTGAGTACGAAAATATGGAAAATCTCACAAACGACAACGAAAAATTACAAAACTTTCCGAGTATGTTAGATTCACCACACACAAGCTAACATAACTTGTAGAAGTGAGTTTCGATTCACAGTTTGAAAGATACGGCAATATATCACTTGCATACAAGCAAAAAAAAGTGATACATGGCCGTACCTTGCAAACCTTGAGTCAAAACTCGCTTCTACAAGTTGTATTAGCTTGTGTATAGTGAATCCGACCCACTCACAAAGTTTCGTATTTTTGGTTATAGTTTGTGCGGTTTTCTATGTTTTCGCTGACTTTTTAAGTACTTTTAAATTTATTTTTGTGATGTGAAGTTATATAGATGTAGTTATTTGATGTGTATAGAATATAGTTTTTGGATGTTTTTAGAATGTAGAATTATAGATGTAGTTATTTTTGTTCGGTCATTTTGTAAAATTATAGACGTAGTTGTTGTTTGATATTTGTAGAAATGCCCAAACGAAAACCAAAAATTATGAACCTTTGTGAGTATGTCAGATTCACCATACACAAGCTAACACAACTTGTAGAAGTGAGTTTTGATTCATGGTTTGTAAGATAAACCAGTGGATTCTTGTCCACTTTGGCTACGATCACTACCGCGTGATCGTGACATTATACAAGGAGTGTAGTAGTAGTGTATGTGAAAAAAACAAAAAAAAATAAAAATCAAAATAGGAGGGTTGAAAGAGTTGAAGTAGTAGTAGTGTATGTGAAAATAAAATCAAAAAAAATATTGGAGGGTTGAGAGAGTTGAGAGAGTAGTGAAAAAACAACATACAAGCGAACTAAAATATAGAGTAGTGAAAAAAAACATTGAGAATGATAAATATTTGAGAGAATTGAGAAATTTTAATACCGTACTTCACGAATATAGAGTTGAAAATAATAAAGAGAGTTTAGTAGATGACGGAAATTTTAGATTGAGCTTCTTCACTTGATCAACTATGTAGTAGAGAAAGATTGAGCTTCTTCACTTAATGAACTAGTAGAGAGAATTTGAGATCGATTTTCTTCACAAATTTGAGTAGTAAAGAGAGCTTCTTCACTTATTTGTTGTTTCTTAGATAGATTGAGAGTAGAGTAGTAATAGCAGCAGAGAGTTGAGAGAGTTGAGAGATAGAGAAGAATGAGTGAATTAATGAAGAAGAATGATTGAATATAGTGGGTTTTTATAGGAAAAAACCCACAAAATTCCAAAAAAAAAACAGCCCCGACCCAGCGGATTGGCCCACCGGGTCGAACGTTACACAACCCGCGGGTTACGGGTCGGGTTGGCGGCAGGTTACGGGTTATACGTGTTGGTGTATGCCCTAGAGGTCAATTGTGTATTGACATTACTACTTTACATTGTATCATGACATTTATTTTCTATTGAGTCATTTTATTTACTATGGTTTAAATGAACATGATAAAGTCCTTAAAATAGTAAGTTCGATGTCATGGGATATCAAGTGCATGACTTGATTGTGAGATCCTATTGGCTGAGATCAGAACACTATTCTTATATGTCCCTAGTCAAGTATTGTTGTGAATTATGACAACGATAATATATAGAGACTAGTGTGTGCATAGACTGATGACCATTCTCACGGGTTATTGATATCAGATATCAAGTCTTCACATGGGTACATATTAGAGTAATAGTGTACTGGACCAACCCACTATGAGAGCACAACATGGATCGTTACGTAAGTGCCATAAGCAGTTCTCACAGTGGCCATGGTGTACGCAGTCCTTTAACTTGAAGTCACTACGGTTCCCTACATGAGAAGTTATATATTTTAATACCGTCAAACGTTTCATGTAATAAGGTGATTATAAAGTCGACTATTGGATATACTACAAATCATGCAGAGGGATGTGAGTGACTTAGGTAATATTTGTCCCTCCTACATAATATGAGCGATATGTACAGGCCCCTTGATTGAGTGAGACTGCAAAATGCATGGTGTAACACCCTAGAATTTTTAAATATTTTTTTGATATTAATAAATAAATTAAAGGGATTTTTGGTGATTTAATAAACAAATTTTCTGGAATTTATCTTTTTGCACGTGCAAAACACATGCAAATATTTCTTAGATACTCAAAGTCAGAAATTATTTTGGAGAAAACTAATATTTATTATTATGTATTATTTATGAATTTTCTGAATTTTTCTTATATCTATTTGGCATATTTGCAAATATTACAAAAAGATTGGCTTTTATGCAAAATTACAACTTTGAGTAAAAATTTCAGATTTTCGATTTTCTGGGCTGAGCATGATCGTTAGCCAACTCAGAGGTAAAGATTTTAATTTTTTTTCTAATAGATTTAGTTTATTTCACAAATTTGTTAAAGAATGGTCTTTTTGCAAAATTGCCACTTAGAGGCCAAAATTACAAAATTTATTTTTCTGGGTTTGAATATGATGCCGGCCAAATCTGGGGAAGTTATTTCTGATTTTAATCTCAATTAAATTGGTTAATCTAATTTCCAAGTATAACGGATATATATATATATATATATATATATATATATATATATATATATATATATATATATAAAGATACATTCTAAAGGAATAATTTACAAAATCTTCTTAAAACCCTAATACCCAGATTTTGGCCTATTAAAAGAGAAGTGGCAGCCGTCTCTTTGCTGCACAAAAAAAGGGTAATTTTATTATTGATTTTCTTGGAGTTTCGAAGCAAGGATCTTGGATTTTTGCGAAAGGAGAAGCTTTTTCTTATTCTTTATTATTTCCGTTGATTCTTCATTGAGGTGAGTGACATATGTTTGATTTCTTATTGATCTATATATGTTAAATATGATGATGTGTTTAGTATTATGCATGATAGATGATTGTTTGATGATAAAATAAATTATTGATGGATGGATGGATGATTAAAAATAGAACTTTTCATGAAAACTATGCAATTGATGAATAAAATCTCTATATAGATGACTTAAGAATGTTAAGAACTTAATATAACTCATGGATGTACTGTTTCCTTGCTTATTTGATTGTTTATGATGAGTGGTATGAATGTTGATGCATAAAATTGAATAAAGATGGTTTCTTTGATGAGTATACATGTATGTATATTCTATGTAATGTTTGGATGAAGAATAACTTGACTAATGCATGTTATAGAGGCATATAATTAAGGGTAAACTAATATAACTAGTTGTAGTTGTGTTTAACAAAGTGCAAGAGAGATTTTGAATTAAAAAAATCAAGTTTTGAAGTGTTGCATTGGTATTTTATTTCAAACTGACAGTGTTCAGCCGAAATCTGATTTTTTGTGTTTTTGTGAAGATTTTGATTGGATCGTGGTTTATATTGTTGCTGAGATTTGAATTTAACATTATAATAATCAAATACAATGAATTTTGATGGTTTACTGATATATACACACATATATAGATATATATTCATAAGTTTCCTGATTTGAAGAAGTTTTAATGAAAAATTGCTCTTTTACGAATTTGATGAAAGTCTGATTTGATTTATAAACTCCAGTATGTTAAACAAGTTGTATTTGATAATCTCATGATTTTTATTATACAAATTCATGCTTTTAATGATTTAAAACCACGTATTAGTCATAAAGTGCACAATTTTTAAAGCTTGCTGTGTATTAGCTATTGGTCGACCGTCCTATTTTTGAACTGGGATGTCGGTCAACCGTCATTTTGGGATTTTGGGTTTTGGCATGTGTGGTCGACTGTCCCAATTTTGAACTGAGATGTTGGTCGACCAACACCTGCTGTTCTGTTGGGTTTTCTTGCTGGTTTCTTGAACGATTATTTCTTTGAACTTATGGATTATCTACTGTTTTAGATGACGTTTTTGCTACAAATTACTATATTTTACAGAGTATTTTATTTTCATTAATAATAGAATTTAATTGGTATTTCTATAACTTTAGAAAGCAAATTATGTATGGATTTCGAAGGAATTGATGTTAATGTGAAACCCAGTTATTTGAGAGATTTAATCTCAGATTGTTACTTCTGGAAATTTGTGAAGTATTTGGATAAATTTGGATTTGTTTGATTTGAAGGAAGTTATCTTAATATAAACGATTTGGTGATAGAATTAAGAGTTTTAATGGAAGATTTTGTGTTGATATTTGATTTGTGAGTCACTAGGGGTTGAGTAGGATTCCTGTAAACCAGCAAATGAGATTTTGTGGATATTGGCTAGTTGGCCTTGGGGTTGTTTTGGTGGAATTAAGTCCGGCAGGATACACCAACTCTAGAGAGGGAGAAATTGTGTTTTAATTAATAATAATCAACCTAAAGACATGCACTAGTGGAGATGGGATACAACTTGGGAAATGTAAGTATACACTATGTAGTTAGTCCAACGGATGCATTTAGGACTATGTGTTGTTGTGTCCTGAGAGGACAGTTGGTATGTTCGCGTGTCGAGGGTCGGCAGGCCTATTCACGGAACATACGGTGCATACGTGTCTCGAGAGTCGCGGGACTATTCGCGGGATGTACTGTGTATCTGCACTTCCAGGGTCGGCCGACATATTCATGGGGTTTACGGTAGGGAGGTGATTCTTCGGTTTTTGAGCTATGCTTACATGATGCTTGCGCATCGGGGGTTGTTAGGCCTATTCGCAGAGTATTCTGGATCTTGTTTCTATCACCGTAGTAGGATTAGTTGCATAACGAGGGATTTAACCCTATAAAGTGGAGAATGATAAGAGCTTGCAACGGACCTATGTAGTATGAAATGCATAGAATCCGACAAGTATGCATTAGAGAGTCATCATACTGCATTTGTGATTTCTTGACTTGTATTATGCATGATGTTTTCTGTTTTCGTATACTTGACACTTAGCTTAGTTCACTTGATATTTTCATGCTTTATTTATTTTCATTTCATAGTTCATTGTTACTACAGTTGGAATGTGTTGATTATGAATTTATTCTTTATTTTTTATCTTTATTGTATTTCTTTTTATGTCACTCACACCGTTATGCTGACCCCTGTAGTTTTGAGGGTTAGGGTTATCTCATGCCTTATGTTTTATAGGTAGGTACCCTTAGCTTGGGATTTGGATGCATGTGGTCGAATGATCATATGACTTATGCAAATTGTAAAAGAATGTGTTGCAAAAGAAAGAAATTGTAATTCAAGATGTTTAATTTCTGCTGTGCTATATAAAGAATTGATGTAATAAAAGTTAAAATTTTTTATGTGTTTGGCTATGTTTACTCTTACATTGGGGTAGATGTTGGAAATTGTGTTACGTATTCCTGAGTTTATTATATTGAAAATTCGGGGCGTTACAGAGGTTGGTATCAGAGCATTCTTCAATAGTAATGATAAATATGGTATAAGAATAAACCTAGGTAGACATTAAAGCGTGAGTACCTAGGTGTGGACATTAGAGTGTGAGTATCACATAGAATTAAAACAAGATGATCTGGTTTGGGGTATGATTGAGATTTGGCCATAAGGTATTGATGTGAATATGAATTGTGTTGTGATGCTCTAACTTTTCCCTTATTTTGTAGTAATCAGTGTAATTGTAGGACCCAGGACTAGGAATGGTGAAAATGGTGATGGGGCTGAAGGTTCCCATGGGGTTGGACTTGGTCTAGAGACCGAAATTGCTAGTGTGTATCAGACCTTGAACACATTCATGACAGCCAACATGACTCAGAATCAGAATTAAGGGTCTGGACCAGTGCTTATTAATGCCGATCCAATTAAGCAAGTTGAGTCCTTCAAGCAGATGAAACTGCCTATTTTTGAAGGGCAGTCTGATCTAAATGAGGCTGATGATTGGGTTAGACAGATGGAAGTGGTCTTCGAGGTTTTGGAAACCCCAGCAGCCAACAAGGTGAAATTGGCTATAATGCAATTAGAGAAGGATGCTGGCATTTGGTGACAGTCAGTGAAGAGGACTTTTGGGGATCAATAGGTGAGAGGCTTTTCTGGAGGAGTGCTGGGATCGTTTCTTTCCTCTGGGTATTCAGGAGAAGAAAGCAACATAATTTTTGAATCTGCAGCAAGGCAGTATGTCAGTGCGCAAATATAAGACTAAGTTCACCCAGCTATCAAGGTATGCACCGGAGCTGATTGTTGATGAGGCGAAGAAGGCCAAGAAATTCGAGCAGGGCTTGAAGCCGAATTTGAGGTCGCGGATGATATCGTTGGGCATTAGAATGTTCGATAAGATGGTCAGGAGAGCAGCAATGAAAGAGGAAGATATGGATCAGTTCCAGAAGAAGCAGGAAACCTGGAACAGAAAAAGAGGCTAGCAGCAAGTCAGAGTGGGAAGAAGTTCCCAGCGAACCAGGGCAGGTTCATTAGGCCAGAGCAGAAGGCACCCGCAATTCAATGCGTGACTTATTTCAACTGTGGAGAGGCAGGCCACTATCAGTCAGCATGCACCAAGCCACCTAAGGCGCGGTCTTGTTATCAGTGTGGTCGTGAGGGGCATATCAGGTCAAACTGTTCGCAGTTGAAGAAGGAAGGTGCAACCGGAGGCAAATTCCAGAGGCAGAGGCGAGTGTTCGCATTAACTGAGGAGGATGCAGGTAACTCAGAGCATGTGATCCAGGGTATGCAAGAATTTTAAATTCATTTATTTTATGTATTAAGTAAACTTTGTTTAACAATAAATTGGAGATTTGAGTATCATTCTTCATGTAACAGGATTTGTCCTGATTAATGGAATAAAAGAAAGTTTTATTTGATACTAGTTCTTCGCATACATTTGTGTCGCCCAATTTTGCTAAAGTTTTAGGTGTGGAACCTAACGTATTTCCAGGCAGAGTTTTGTCAGTGGCAACACCATCAGGAGAAGAATTGATTGCTGATCGGTATTACGAGGGCTATGATATCAAGATTGGTGGGAGATTATTTGACATTGATCTCATCGAACTGCAAGTCTTTGGTGTGGATGTGATTATCGGCATTGATTGGATGGCAATATATGATGCCACAATTGAATGCAAGAAGAAAAAGGTGTTGGTGAAGATACTAGGAGCTCCCGCAGTGACTTTTCAGGGGAAGAAGAAGAACCCGAAAGTAGTTGCAATGGTATCTAAGTTGATGATTCCAGATGAAGTCAGAAGCATTCCAGTTGTCAGGGATTTTCCTACAGTATTCTTGGAAGATCTACCAAGGTTACTGCCATAGTGAGATATTCGTTCTGTATTAATGTTCAGCCGGGAAGAGCTCTGATTTCTATGGCTCTGTATAGGATGGCACCGGTGGAGCAGGATGAAGTTAAGAAGCAAATTGAAAAATTGCTAAGTAAGGGATTCATCAGGCCGAGTACTTCATCGTGGGGATCACCAGTGTTGTTAGTGAAAAAGAAGGATGGGTCAATGAGGATGTGCATTGACTATCGGGAGTTGAACATGGTAACTATTCAGAACAAGTATCCGCTTCCACAGATTGATGATCTATTTGATAGGCTTCAAGGAGCAGCTGTGTTTTCGAAGATTGATCTGCTGTCAGGGTATCATCAAGTCCGAGTTAAGAAGGAAGATGTGAGCAAGACAACTTTCAGAACTCATCATGGATTCTATGAGTTTTTGGTGATGCCATTGAGAGTGACGAATGTGCCGGCAATGTTCATGGACATGATTAATTGGATTTTGCAGCTATTTATTGATTCATTTGTGGTGGTATTCATTGATGATGTTTTGGTATATTCGAAGTCAGAGGAAGAGCACTCTAAGCACTTGGCAGAGGTATTGAAGAAGTTACAGGAGCATAACTTGAATGCCAAGCTGTTGAAGTGTGAGTTTTAGAAGTTTGAGATAGCTTTCCTTGGTCATATTCTTTCTAAGGAGGGTCCCCCCTCGGACTGCCCGGATCCCATGAGTGAATAGAAAGTTAGATCTATGGCCACCAATCCTCAGAAGGTTGAAGCAGTGAAGAATTAGCCCAGGCCGACGACAGTGAAGGAAGCCAAGAGTTTCTTGGGATTGGCTGGGTTCTACAAGAGATTCATTCAGGGCTATGCACAGATCGCAGTTCATTTGACAGGGTTGACTCGGAAGAATGTGGCTTTCACTTGGACTGATAAGTGTGAGGCGAATTTCCTTGAGCTAAAGGAGAGGTTGACGACTGCGCCTATCTTAGCTTTGCCGCAAGTTGGGAAGGACTATGATATCTTCAGTGACGCGTCTCTTAGAGGTTTGGGGTGTGTCTTAATGCAGGAAGGGAAGTTTATTGTATATGGTTCGAGGTAGTTGCATCTGCATGAGAAGAACTATCCGACGCATGATCTGGAATTGGCAGCTATTATCTTTGCTTTGAAGCAGTGGAGGCATTATGTGTATGGAGAAAAGTTCAACATGTATACTGACCACAAGAGCCTAAAGTATATTTATCAGCAGAGGGATCTAAATCTTCAGCAGAGAAGGTGGTTGGAGGTGTTGGAAGACATTCGTCCTGAGATAAAGTATCATCCAGGCAAGGCGAATTGGTGGCCGATGGGCTTAGTCGGAAGAGCAGTCTGTCGAGTTTGATCACTACTCAAAGAGAGTTGGTAGCAGAATTTGATTAGACAGGTATTTAGGTTGTACTGCAAGGTTTGGGAGCATCTTTGGCCCAGTTGAGGTTGCAGCCTTCTTTGAGAGAGCAGATTATGGAGGGTCAGAAATCAGAGAGATTCAGAGGATGTTACAGCAGGTTTTCGATGGCAAGTTATCAGAGTTCCGTTTCTAAGATGGAGCTCTATGGATGGGTGAGAGGTTGTGTGTACCGGAGAATGCAGATCTGAGAGAGGGTATCTTGCAAGAGGCACACGGTACCTTATTGTTAGTGCATCCTGGAGGCACGAAGATGTACAATGATATATAACAACACTTTTGGTGGCTGGGTATGAAGAGAGATGTGGCAGACTTTGTGGTGAGATGTCTGACTTGCCAGCAGATCAATACAGAGAATCAGAGGCCTGGAAGTTTGTTACAGCCATTGCCTATTCCGAAATGGAAGTGGGAGAATATCAGCATGGATTTCATCACTGGGTTGCCAAGGAGTCCGAAGGGCAATGACTCAATTTGAGTTATTGTGGACTGTTTGACTAAGTTAGCTCACTTTTTGTATATGAAGATTACTTGGTCGTTGGAGAAACTGGCAGAGCTGTACATTAATGATATTGTGAGACTTCATGGGGTTCCTGTGTCGATTATTTCTGACAGGGGTGTGAGGTTCCCATCGAGGTTTTGGAAGGATTTGCAAGTAGCTTTGGGTACCAGAACCGATTTTAGTACTGCTTTCCATTCGCAAGCCAATGGTCAGACTGAAAGGGTGAATCGGGTATTGGAGGATATGCTGAGGGCTTGTGTTATGGATTTTGGTGGAAGTTGGGAGAGGTACTTGGCATTGGTTAAGTTTGCTTATAACAACAGTTACCATGCGAGTATCGGTATGGCTTCGTATGAAGCTCTGTACGGGAGGAAGTGCAGGAAACCCATCTGTTGGTACGAGGTTGGTGAGAGGCAGATGTTTGGGCCTGAGATTATGCAACAAATATCAGAGAAGATCGAGCCGATTCATAAGAGGTTGGTCGAGGCTCACAGTCGACAGAAGAGTTATGCAGACACTCGATGAAGGGACTTGGAGTTTGAGGTTGGGGATACAGTCTTTCTCAAGGTATCTCCGACTAAAGGAGTGATCAGGTTTGGAAAGGGAGGCAAGTTGGCGCCAAGGTACATTAGGCCATACAGGTTCTTGAGGCAGATTGGTAAGACAACATATAAGTTGGAGCTACCGGAGGAATTGGCACAGGTGCATGATGTGTTCCATGTGTCGATGTTGAGGAAGTATGTGCCAGATCAGAGTCATCAGGTGGCGGAAGTGCCTGAAGTTCTACAGCTTAACCTGAGCTACAAGGAGCAGCCTGTAGAGATTATTGACCGTCGGGAGAAGGTGTTGAGGAATAAGGTGATACCTATGGTCAAGGTATTGTGGAGGAACCAGCTATTTGAGGAAGCTACTTGGGAACCGGAGGATCGCATGCAGAAGAATTTTCCTGAGCTCTTTGTATGATTGTATTCTTTTTGATTAAATTATATTCTCTTGTATGACTGTATTCTTTGAACTATATTTCCATTTATGTGATTGCATTTTCTTTTTGCATATATTGTTTGGTCCCTATTTGTGGTAGTTCTGAGAATAGAACTATTCTAAGGAAAGAGTGATGTAACACACTAGAATTTTTAAATTTTTTTTAAAGATTAATAAATGAATTAAATAGATTTTTGGTGATTTAATGAACAATTTTTCTGAAATTTATCTTTTTGCACGAGCAAAACACGTGCAAATATTTTCTTGAGAAACTTAAAGTCAGAAATTATTTTTGGGAAACCTACTATTTATTATTAGGTATTATTAATGAATTTTATGGATTTTTCTTATATCTACTTGGCATATATGCAAATATTACAAAAAGAGGGGCTTTGTGCAAAATTTTCACTTGGAGTAAAAATTTCAGATTTTCGGTTTTCTGGGCTGAGCATGGTGGCTAGCCAACTCAGAGGTAAGGATTTTAATTTTTTGTTCTAATAAATTTAGTTTATTTTGCAAATTTGTTAAAGAATGGATTTTTTGCAAAATTGCCACTTAGAGGCCAAAATTACAAAATTTATTTTTCTGGGTTTGAATCTGATGCCGGCCAGATTTGGGGAAGTTATTTCTGATTTTAATCTCAATTAAATTGGTTAATCTAATTTCCTTGTATAAAGGATTTATATATGTAAAGATATATTCTAAAGGAATAATTTGCAAAATCTTCTCAAAACCCTAATACCGAAATTTTGGCCTATTAAAGGAGTAGTTGCAGTCATCTCTTTGCTACACAAAATAAAAGGGTATTTTTATTATTTATTTTCTTGGAGTTTCGACACGAGGATCTTGGATTTTTGCGAAAGAAGGAGCTTTTTCTTATTCTTTATTATTTAGGTTGATTCTTCATTGAGGTGAGTGACATATGTTTGATTTCTTGTTGATCTATGTATGTTAAATATATTGATTTGTTTAGTAGTATGCATGATAAATGATTGTATGATGATAAAATAAATTATTGATGGGTGGATGATTAAAAATAGAACTTTTCATGAAAACTATGCATTTGATGAATAAAATCTCTATATAGATGACTTAAGAATATTAAGAACTTAATACAACTCATGGATGCACTGTTTCCTTGCTGATTTGATTGTTTATGATGAGTGGTATAAATGTTGATGCATAAAATTGAATAAAGATGGTTTCTTTACTGAGTATACATGTATGTAAATGCTATGTAATGTTTGGATGAAGAATAACTTGACTAATGCATGTTATAGAGGCATATAATCAAGGGTAAAACAATATAACTAGTTGTAGTTATGTTTAAGAAAGTGCAAGAGAGGTTTTGAAGTAAAAAAGATCTTTTGAAGTGTTGCCTTAGATTTTGATTTCGGGTCTGATATTGTTCAGCCGAAATCTGATTTTTTGTGTTTTTGTGAAGATTTCGATTGGATTGTGGTTTATATTGTTACTGAGATTTGAGTTGAACATTATAATAGTCAAATACAATGAATTTTGATGGTTTACTGATATATGTACACATATATACATATGTATTCATAAGTTTCCTGATTTGAAGAAGTTTTAATGAAAAATTGCTCTTTTAAGAATTTGATGAAAGTTTGATTTGATTTACAAACTCCAGTATGTTAAACAAGTTGTATTTGATAATCTCAGGATTTTTATTTCACAAATTCATGCTTTTAAAGATTTCAAACCACGTATCAGTCGTAAAGTGCACAATTTTTAAAGCTGGCTGTGTATCAGCTATCGGTCGACCGTCCTAGTTTTGAACTAGGATGTCGGTCGACCGTCATTTTGGGATTTTGGGTTTTGGCATGTGCGATCGACTATCTCAGTTTTGAACTGAGATGTCGGTCGACCGACAACTGCTATTCTTGCTGTTCTGTTGAGTTTTCTTGCTGATTTCTTGAATGATTATTGATCTACTGTTTCGGATGAAGTTTTTGCTACAGATTTCTATATTTTACAGAGAGTTTTATTTTGATTAATAATAGAATATAATTGGTATTTCTATAACTTTAGAAAGCGAATTATGTATGGATTTCGAAGCATTTGATGTTAATGTGAAACCTAGTTGTTTGAGCAATTTAATCTCAGATTGTTACTTCTGGAAATTTGTGAAGTATTTGGATAAATTTGGATTTGTTTGATTTGAAGGAAATTTTCTTAATGTAAACGATTTGGTGATGGAATTAAGAGTTTTAATGGAAGATTTTGTGTTGATATTTAATTTGTGAGTCTCTAGAGGTTGAGTGAGATTCCTGTAAACCAGCAGATGAGATTTTGTGGGTATTGGCCAGTTGGCCTTGGGGTTATTTTGGTGGAATTAAGTCCGACATGATACACCAACTCTAGAGAGGGGGAAATTTTGTTTTAATTAATAATAATCAACCTAAGGATAGGCACTAGTGGAGATGTGATTGAACTTGGGAAATGTAAGTATATACTTTGTTGTTAGTCCGACGGATGCATTCGAGGACTGTGTATTGTTGTGTCCCTAGAGGACAGTTGGTATGTTCGCGTGTCAAGGGTCGGAAGGCCTATTCACGGAACATACGGTGCATTCGCGTGTCGAGGGTCGGCAGGCCTATTGTGGGGTACACGGCAGGGGGGTGATTCTCCGATTTTTGAGCTATGCTTACATGATGCTTGCGCATCGGGGTTTGTTAGGCCTATTCGCGGAGTATTCTGGATCTTGTTTCTATCACCGTAGTAGGATTAGTTTCAGAATGAGGGATTTAACTCTATAAAGTGGAGAACGATAAGGACTTGCACCGGACCTATGTAGTATGGAATGCATAGAATCTGACAAGTATGTATTAGAGAGTCATCATACTGCATTTGTGTTTTCTTGACTTGTATTGTGCATGATGTTTTCTGCTTTCCTACACTTGACACTTAGCTTAGTTCACTTGATGTTTTCATGCCTTATTTTTTTTTCATTTCATAGTTCATTGTTACTACAGTTGGAATGTGTTGATTATGAATTTATTCTTTAGTTTTTATCTTTATTGTATTTCTTTTGATGTCACTCACACCGTTATGGCTGGCCCCTGTAGTTTTGGTGGTTAGGGTTATCTCTAGCCTCATGTTTTATAGGTAGGTACTGTTAGCGTGGGATTTGGATGCATGTGGTAGAATAATAATATGGCTTATGAAAATTGTAAAAGAATGTGTTGCAAAAGAAAGAAATTATAATTCAAGGTGTTTAATTTTCGTTGTGCTATGTAAAGAATTGATGTAATAAAAGTTGAAAAATTTTCTGTGTTTGACTATGTTTACTATTACATTGGGATAGATGCTGGGAATTGTGCCACGTATTTTTGAGTTTATTGTATTAGAAATTTGGGGCGCTACACATGGCCATGCTCAAATGAGTCAATATGAGATATTGAGCTCATTTTTAGTAAGTCTATTTGGACACCAAGAAACCAAAGATTAAACTATACAAGGGTGACACGCTCTATACATTGTGGTCAATTAAGATATCTGGACAAAATGACTTTATGGTAACATTGGTCACAAGTGCACAATTTATGGTAACCACGTATCAGTCGTAAAGTGCACAAATTTTAAAGCTGGTTGTGTATCAGCTATCGGTCGACAGTCCTATTTTTGAACTAGGATGTCGGTCGACCGTCATTTTGGGATTTGGGGTTTTGGCATGTGCGGTCGACTGTCTCAGTTTTGAACTGAGATGTCGGTCGACAGACACCTGCTATTCTTGCTATTCTGTTGAGTTTTCTTGTTGATTTCTTGAACGATTATTGATCTACTGTTTTAGATGAAGTTTTTGCTATAGATTGCTGTATTTTACACAGAGTTTTATTTTGATTAATATTAGAATAGAATTGGTATTTCTATACCTTTAGAAAGCGAGTTATGTATGGATTTCGAAGCAATTGATGTTAATGTGAAACCTAGTTGTTTGAGCAATTTAATCTCAGATTGTTACTTCTGGAAATTTGTGAAGTATTTGGATAAATTTGGATTTGTTTGATTTGAAGGAAGTTTTCTTAGTGTAAACGATTTGGTGATGGAATTAAGAGTTTTAATGGAAAATTTTGTGTTGATATTTGATTTGTGAGTCTCTAGAGGTTGAGTGAGATTCCTGTAAACCAGCAGATGAGATTTTGTGGATATTGGCCAATTGGCCTTGGGGTTGTTTTGGTGGAATTAAGTCCGGCATGACACACCAACTCTAGAGAGGGGGAAATTTTGTTTTAATTAATAATAATCAGCCTAAGGATAGGCACTAGTGGAGATGTGATAGAACTTGGAAAATGTAAGTATAGGTTTTGTTGTTAGTCCGACGGATGCATTCGAGGACTGTGTATTGTTGTGTCCCTAGAGAACAGTTGGTATGTTCGCATGTCGAGGGTCGGCAGGCCTATTCACGGAACATACGGTGCATTTGCGTGTCGAGGGTCGGCGGGCCTATTCACGGGATGTACTGTATATCTACACGTCGAGGGTCGGCAGGCCTATTGTGAGGTACACGGCAGGGGGGTGATTCTCCAGTTTTTGAGCTATGCTTACATGATGCTTGCGCATCGGGGTTTGTTAAGCCTATTCGCAGAGTATTCTAGATCTTGTTTCTCTCACCGTAGTAGGATTAGTTTCAGAACGAGGGATTTAACTCTATAAAGTGGAGAACGTTAAGGGCTTGCACCGGACCTATGTAGTATGGAATGCATCGAATCTGACAAGTATGCATTAGAGAGTCATCATACTGTATTTGTGTTTTCTTGACTTGTATTGTGCATGATGTTTTCTGCTTTCCTACACTTGACACTTAGCTTAGTTCACTTGATGTTTTCATGCTTTTTTTTTCATTTCATAGTTCATTGTTACTACAGTTGGAATGTGTTGATTATGAATTTATTCTTTATTTTTTATCTTTATTGTATTTCTTTTGATGTCACTCACACCGTTATGGCTGGCCCCTATAGTTTTGGTGGTTAGGGTTATCTCTAGCCTCATATTTTATAGGTAGGTACTGTTAGCTTGGGATTTGGATACATGTGGTAGAATAATAATATGGCTTATGAAAATTGTAAAAGAATGTGTTGCAAAAGAAAGAAATTGTAATTCAAGGTGTTTAATTTCCGATGTGCTATGTAAAGAATTGATGTAATAAAAGTTGAAAATTTTTCTGTGTTTGACTATGTTCACTATTACATTGGGGTAGATGCTGGAAATTGTGCCACGTATTTCTGAGTTTATTGTATTAGAAATTTGGGGCGCTACACATGGCCATACTCAAATGAG
Source organism: Hemerocallis citrina (assembly GCA_017893485.1). Taxonomy (NCBI): domain Eukaryota; kingdom Viridiplantae; phylum Streptophyta; class Magnoliopsida; order Asparagales; family Asphodelaceae; genus Hemerocallis; species Hemerocallis citrina. The sequence goes on from CM030359.1 coordinate 275,200,228, forward strand.
TCAATATGAGATATTGAGCTCATTTTTAGTAAGTCTATTTGGACACCAAGAAACCAAAGATTAAACTATACAAGGGTGACACGCTCTATACATTGTGGTCAATTAAGATATCTGTACAAAATGACTTTATGGTAACAATGGTCACAAGTGCATAATTTATTGTAACCACGTATCAGTCGTAAAGTGCACAATTTTTAATGCTGGCTGTGTATCAGCTATCGGTCAACCGTCCTATTTTTGAACTAGGATGTCGGTCAACCGTCATTTTGGGATTTGGGGTTTTGGCAAATGCGGTCGACTGTCTCAGTTTTGAACTGAGATGTCGGTCGACCGACACCTGCTATTCTTGCTGTTCTGTTGAGTTTTCTTGCTGATTTCTTGAACGATTAATGATCTACTGTTTTAGTTGAAGTTTTTGCTACAGATTGCGGTATTTTACAGAGAGTCTTATTTTGATTAATATTAGAATTTAATTGGTATTTCTATAACTTTAGAAAGCGAATTACGTATGGATTTCGAAGCAATTGATGTTAAAGTGAAACCCAGTTGTTTAAGCAATTTAATCTCAGATTGTTACTTCTGGAAATTTGTGAAGTATGTGGAGAAATTTGGATTTGTTTGATTTGAAGGAAGTTTTCTTATTGTAAACGATTTGGTGATGGAATTAAGAGTTTTAATGGAAGATTTTGTGTTGATATTTAATTTGTGAGTTTCTAGAGGTTGAGTGAGATTCCTGTAAACCAGCAGATTAGATTTTGTGGATATTGGCCAGTTGGCCTTGGGGTTGTTTTGGTGGAATTAAGTCCGGCATGATACACCAACTCTAGAGAGGGGGAAATTTTGTTTTAATTAATAATAATCAACCTAAAGATAGGCACTAGTGGAGATGTGATTGAACTTGGGAAATGTAAGTATGTACTTTGTTGTTAGTCCGACGGATACATTCGAGGACTGTGTATTGTTGTGTCCCTAGAGGACAGTTGGTATGTTCGCGTGTCGAGGGTCGGCAGGCCTATTCACGGAACATACGGTGCATTCGCCTGTCGAGGGTCGGCGGGCCTATTCACGGGATGTACCGTATATCTACACGTCGAGGGTCGGCAGGCCTATTATGGGGTACACGGCAGGGGGTGATTCTCCGGTTTTTGAGCTATGCTTACATGATGCTTGCGCATCGGGGTTTGTTAGGCCTATTCGCAGAGTATTCTAGATCTTGTTTCTATCACCGTAGTAGGATTAGTTTCAGAACGAGGGATTTAACTCTATAAAGTGGAGAACGATAAGGGCTTGCACCGGACCTATGTAGTATGGAATGCATAGAATCTGACAAGTATGCATTAGAGAGTCATCATACTGCATTTGTGTTTTCTTGACTTGTATTGTGCATGATGTTTTCTGCTTTCCTACACTTGACACTTAGCTTAGTTCACTTGATGTTTTCATGCTTTATTTTTTTTCATTTCATAGTTCATTGTTACTACAGTTGGAATGTGTTGATTATGAATTTATTCTTTATTTTTTATCTTTATTGTATTTCTTTTGATGTCACTCACACCGTTATGGCTGGCCCCTGTAGTTTTGGTGGTTAGGGTTATCTCTAGCCTCATGTTTTATAGGTAGGTACTGTTAGCTTGGGATTTGGATGCATGTGGTAGAATAATAATATGGCTTATGAAAATTGTAAAAGAATGTGTTGCAAAAGAAAGAAATTGTAATTCAAGGTGTTTAATTTCCTTTGTGCTATGTAAAGAATTGATGTAATAAAAGTTGAAAAATTTTCTGTGTTTGACTATGTTTACTATTACATTGGGGTAGATGCTGGGAATTGTGCCACGTATTTCTGAGTTTATTGTATTAGAAATTTGGGGCGCTACACATGGCCATGCTCAAATGAGTCTGATATGGCTAAAAATGGGGGTTAATCGGAACCGTCCAAATCGGGCACGAATCTTGAAGCCCAGGGGTAAAATGGTAATTTCACCTACAAATCAGGTCTGAGATGGGTACTGGGTCTCTCCGTCGAAGACCCAATAACCCACAAACGGATCCGCTTCAATCGGGCGCGGGTTTCAACCAGCAATAAAGCCCGATTAGAGGGATAGAATTAGGGCTCCTGATTAGATCCTAATCAACGGCCCTGATTCATGCCTATCCCTCCACTGGGAATTAGGGATTACATTCCTAATCTGTTTACAAGGAGAATATTCCTTATCAGATCACGGGGATTACATTCCTAATCCGTTCCCTAAGACGCCTATATATACCCCTTATCCATCTCCATTAAGAGGTAATCAATCTTTCTCCAGTTTTTGCGCTCTTTCATAGTCTTCCAGATTACTGACTTGAGCGTCGGAGGGTGCGTCGCCGGGAACAACCCCGGTGTCTCGCACTTTTTGCAGGTATACGGCGGGAGCGACGATCAGAACTCCAACGGAACAGGTATACAGGTTTACTATTCAGTTTCCCTAAGAATCCACAAATACTATCTGTTTGCCCCCACACCAAATTTTGCGGCAACAGATTGGTGCCGTCTGTGGGAAACTAACGAATAGAGACCTCTCCTCTTCCTGGTGAACAGATCTTCTCCAGCCATGCCTCCTAGGAAAGTCAGATCAAGGGGCTCCAACCGAGGACCCAACCCTGATCAGCAGCAAGAAGTTCTCCCTAATCCCGCTCAGCAACAAGGGCAACTTCCCCCTACCGCGGAAGACCCGCTCCAACCAGACCTTCCTCCTCCTAATCAGCCACCCCCGAAGGGTCCTAACCCTCAAAAACAGCCTCTTCACCAAGAGCACGTCTCCATCCACAACGCCTCTACGGACTCTATGGCCTCCCATCATCCCCGAGCCTCTGGTCGCCATAATACAGCCCCCAACCGCCAGAACGATGATGACCTTCGCCGCCACCTGGATGAGAAGCGGGCCCGAGAGGGAACCTCCCGCCAACACCATCCGGACGAGCGGTACCCTCGCCACCAGGAGTACAGAAGGTCCCCAAACTGAAGAGGTCAAAAAGAATCCCCCGAGCACTACCGAAGAAGGCCACACTCCCCCACAGGTCGGCAACAGCCTAGGAACAATGAGGCACCCATCACACGTGCCGAGTTCCAGCAGTTCCAAGCGACCGTCCTACAAGCTCTCAGCCTCCGTCCCAACAACATCGCACCCAAGCCTCCATCTCCTCCCCCGGTCCGAAGCCCTTGCCGACGGTCTCCTTCTCCTCGTCCTGTTCCTAGCAACTCCCGGCGTACCCCAAGTCCTCGTCGCTCCCGAAGTTACCATCGCCGTAGCCCTCGCTCTCATTCATACGAAGACGAGTCTAGGAGCTCGGCTGATTACCGTCGGAGGGATGACACCATGTACCATCGTCTTCATGAAGTAGGGAGGCGCCTGGGCCAGATAGACCGAGAAGAGGAGCTTAGGGGGAGGACCCTACGTCCTAGCCGACCCCCTTTCTCCCGAACCATAGTGGATGCACCTGTGCCGTTCGGTTTCAAACCTCCCCAATTTGAGACTTACACCGGGGAGACCGATCCAGTTGATCACATCGAAAGCTTTAAGACTTTGATGCTCCTCCATCAAGCTTCCGATGCCCTCCTCTGCAAAACCTTCCCCGCAACTCTCAAGGGACCAGCTCGAGAGTGGTATTCTCGCCTTGCCCCCTCCTCAATATTCTCCTTCGAGCAGTTCGAAACCCTCTTCGTCACACATTTTGTAAGCAGCCGTAGAGCTGAGAAAACCAGCATCTCCCTATTGCACCTCCACCAAAAGAAGGGGGAGAAACTGAGAGACTATGTGAAGAGGTTCACAGCTGAAGCCAGGTCCATAGCATCCCTCGACCAGTCGGTCGCTACGGCAGCATTTCAATCTAATGTCCTCAATTCCAACCTCCGCTCCTCCCTCGCCAAGAAGCCTCCACAGAACTTTTCCGACCTTCTCCTTCGCAGCGAAAAGTACATCCGGGCCGAAGAGGCCGAGCATCAACCCAACTGGGAGGGGTCTTCCTCCGGGTTTAAGAGAAAAGGAACAGAAGAAGAAGGGGCTAAGAAGCTCCAGAAGGATAATGCCGGCCAGCGCCGACCTCCACCCAGATTCGAGAAGTTCACTCCCCTCACCACTAACGTCTCAACTATTCTGATGGAAGTCGAAAAGAAGGGGATCTTACCTCCAGCTCCGAGGATGAACACCCCCGCCAAGAGGAAGGATAAAGAAAAATGGTGCCGTTATCACCGGGACCATGGGCATGACACCAATGATTGCCGTGCTCTGAAAAACGAGATCGAAGCCCTTATCCAGAGGGGGCAGCTGACGAAGTTTGTAAGAAAGGACCGAGCCGAACTTCCTCCCCAGCCTCGGGGGGCTAACAAGCGTCCGGAACGAGAAGAGACGCCAGACTTCGAGGAAGAGCGAGTCCTCCACCTCATCCATGGGGATCCAATGGGGGGCTCCTCGAACTTCTCTCGGAAAGCATTTATAAGAGAAGTCAACTCAGTCCGAACCACCCCTCCTCCCAAAGGCCTCGGAGTGCCTGTCACTTTCTCTGACGAAGATCTTGAGGGTGTCCGCACCCCTCATTGTGACGCACTCGTCATCAGTCTCCACATGGCCAACTTCAATGTGGAGAGGATCTTAGTAGACAACGGCAGCTCCGTCAACATCCTCTTCCTCGACGCTTTTAAAGGCCTAAAGCTCTCGCGGGACAGACTCAAGCCCGCCGGTTACACGCTCCACGGGTTCACGGGAGCGCCAGTGACTATTGAAGGGGTGATTACCCTCGACGTAACCACTGGCAAAACTCCTACTACCCAAACGGAGTCGATGAACTTCATGGTCGTAGATGTCCCAGCAGCCTACAATGTCATTTTGGGTCGGCCCGGTCTGGCCGCCCTTGAAGCCGTCCCTTCTGCCTATCATCTCAAAATGAAATTCCCCACTCGGGCCGGAGTAGGAGAAGTAAGGGGCAATCAGGAGCAGGCCCGCAAGTGTTATATGACCTCTACCCTCAGACCCGTCCTCTCCTTGGAAACACTGGAAATCCCCCAAGAGGCTGCTCGGCCGACTTTCGAGCCGGTGGACGAATTGGAGGAGGTACTCTTCTCTGAGCAGGAGCCGACCCACAAGTTCTTTGTTACATGGCAAAAGCCTCATGGCACTGTTTGAGGAGGCCCTCATCCAAAGAATCCCCAGAGAAGAAAATGCTCAGGCCGACGCCCTATCCAAATTAGCCTCCTCTTCCCTTCAAGGCCTCGAACAGACTGTTTTGATAGAAGTCCTCCTGAAGCCGAGCATAGAGGACGATACACTCGACTCCGTCGAAACATTGCCTGTCCTCGTCGAAGACAATTGGATGAAACCCCTCGTCGAATTTTTAAGAGACGGACTCCTCCTCCAGGATCCGAAGGAAGCACGAAGAGTAAGAACCCGAGCCGAGCGTTACACACTGATCGGAGGCATCCTATATAAACGCTCTTTCACACAGGTAGACGGATGGCCCTACCTGAGGTGCCTCTCCCCCGGGCAAGCCGACTACGCCCTGCAAGAACTTCATGAGGGCATCGGCGGGGCCCATTCTGGCTCCAGAGCCCTAGCGCGCAAAGTGTTGAACTACGGGTATTACTGGCCCACTCTCCTACGGGACGCCGAGCGACACGTTCGGCAGTGCAGCTCCTGTCAGAAGCACTCAGACATCCGACGCTTCCCACAAGCACCACTCACCTCCCTATCAAGTCCGATCCCCTTCGCAATGTGGGGGATGGTTTTACTAGGGCCGTTTCTGCCAGCCCCCGGACAGCTCAAGTTCCTAGTCGTGGCAGTCGACTACTTTTCAAAATGGATAGAGGCCGAACTACTGGCCACGATCACCGAAAACAAGGTTGTTCAATTCTTATGGAAGAGCGTGATCTGCCGATTCGGCGTCCCCAGGGTCCTAATTACAGACAACGGAATGCAATTCACGGGGGCTGCCTTTCGAGCTTTATGTGAAGACCTCGCCATACAACACCGATTCTCCTCCGTCTTTCATCCTCAGTCCAACGGCCAGGCCGAGAATGCCAACCGATAGATCCTTTCAGGCATCAAGAAGAGGTTAGACAAGTGTGCCAAAGGCTTGTGGGTCGATCAGCTGCCCAACGTGCTCTGGAATTACCGCACCACCAAGCGGACCCCAACAGGCGAGAGCCCGTTCAATCTCACCTACGGGTCCGAGGCCATTATCCCCCTAGAAGTCGAGTTACCCTCCCCTCGTCTGATTGCTTATGAAGAAGAGCAGAACGCTAGGGAGCTCAGAACAAGTCTAGATCTGATAGACGAAATCCGAGAGAGAGCTGCCATACGCCAGCAAACTTACCGAAGAAGGATCGAGCTAGCGTATTACAAAAGGGTCCGCCCAACGGACCTCAGAGAAGGAGACCTGGTCCTCCGAAAGTTGGCCATCTCGTTCCCTAGTCAGAAAAGCAAATTGGCCCTGAACTGGGAGGGTCCTTACAAGATTTCTAAAGAAATCCGCCCCGGCACATACCGACTGAAGATCTCGAAGGCAAGGAAGTTCCCAAGACTTGGAATGCCGACCATCTCTTAAAATACCAGAGAGAGCCACACCGCCTCTCTAAGTAATTCGAGATGTCGAACCGTTCCTTTCCTGTTACTCGTAGTAATTTTCTTTTATTTTTCATTGTAATAATGGCTAGCAACTTTAGAAGCAGCCGATCATTGGATATTAATAAATAAAGTTTTTCAAATTTTCGCTACTATTATATCTCTCTGCCTTTAGCTCTTTAATCTTACGATGGTTCGAAGTCCAGCACTCGGCTCGACTTTACTTCCTCGGCTCGCCCATAGACGAGCCAGAAGTAAATCGCCGTTCGAAATTGCTTCCGCAGCCGTTGAATGGTTCGGAGTCCAACACTTGGCTCGATTCTACTTCGCATGTTCGCTCCTAAGCGATCTAGAAGTAGCTCGCCATTCGGAACTGCTCCCACAACCCTTAAACTAATCTTACGATGGTTTGGAGTCCAGCACTCGGCTCGACTTTACTTCCTCGGCTCGCCCATAGACGAGCCAGAAGTAGATCGCCGTTCGAAATTGCTTCCGCAGCCGTTGAATGGTTCGGAGTCCAACACTTGGCTCGATTCTACTTCGCAGGTTCGCTCCTAAGCGATCTAGAAGTAGTTCGCCATTCGGAAATGCTCCCACAACCCTTAAACTAATCTAACGATGGTTCGGAGTCCAACACTTGGCTCGATTCTACTTCACAAGTTCGCTCCTAAGCGAGCTAGAAGTAGCTCGCCATTCGGAATTGCTCCCACAGCCGTTGAATGGTTCGGAGTCCAACACTTGGCTCGATTCTACTTCGTAAGTTCGCTTCTAAGCGAGCTAGGGGTAGTTCGCCATTCGGAAATGCTCCCACAACTCTTAAACTAATCTAACGATGGTTCGGAGTCCAACACCCGGTTCGATTCTACTTCGCAAGTTCGCTACTAAGCGAGCAAGAGGTAGTTCGCCAATGGTTCGGAGCCCGACACCTGGCTTGATCATACTTCACATGATCGCTCCCAAGTAGGCTAGGAGTAGTTCGCCATTCGGGATCGCGGTCATAGCTGCCGAACTACTCTAGCAACAATCCGAGGCCCAGCAGTTTGAGAGCCAGCTGCCGAACTTGCCTCACAAGATGGCATGATCGGGCATCAGAGACAAAGCTCGGCACCACTGGCCGAACATTCCCCTCGCCGATTGACAAACAAGTATGCAGCCGACTTAGAAGCCTCGGCGCAGCAGACAACAGTCGCGAAAGTAAAAAACACATAAATTCGGCAACAACACTTTTATTGATGAAACAGATGCGGTACAAAGACGGACACAGCAGGATTACAACTCGTCAAAGAAAAAGTTACAATGCCGACTTATTACACTTAGCCAAAAAAAAAATATACAAAAGCTCGCGGAATCGACGACTTCAGCGCTTTTTTGGAGCCGGAGCATTCCGCTTCAGAGACACTCGAGAGTGACGACGCTTGTCTCCGGAGCGCGACCCCAAGCTGGCGAATTGAGATGTATCCTCGGCACCACTTCTAGTAGTTACTCCGACAGATGCTCCGCTCGACGAAATTGCTACCGAGCTCTGCGCGTCCCCCAGACTAGGATGGCCGATCCGCTGATGGGTCGCCATCTCGTAGAAGGTAATGCCCCGATCACTCTCCGTGCGAGTACACGAGGTGCTTCGAACGTTGATAGGTCCCGAATGCGGCTTGAGGCGAGCCACTTCTGCCTCCAACTCCGAGATCCGATCACGCAATGAGTCGTCTTTCACGTTAACTTCGAAACGAGGTGGTATCGCGGAGTCCGGAACTCCGGATCAGCTGGCAATGAGGCGCCGAAGATGGGTGACCTTGATGCTTTTATCCACCGTCGCTCTCTTCAGCCCTTCGACCTCGGCAGTCAACTGGACCCGTTCGGTCGTCAACTTGGCCACTTCGGCCGTCAGCCCCTCGCCCTCCCTCCGAAGCTTCGTCTCTACGGACTGCAGATGCTGTATCTCGGAAAGCAAGTCATCCCTCTCCGCTGTTATTTTGGACAAGTTATGACGGATGCACTGAATCCGAATCTCATTACTAAAAGCAGTTGGCGAATATTCACCTTCTCCCGTGGGGGTCAGCTCGGCGATCCTACTTTCCAAACGGCGAATCTCGATATCTTGCCGGCCGAGGACGAGCTGGAGATGGTTCCTCTCGCTTTCAGCTCGACGCAATTCGAGCTCGACTTCGTAGAGCTGCTCTCGGCACCTCGCCAGACACCACCTCGTCGCCCCCAAGCCAGCCTCGGCTCGAGCTTCCTCGTCCGAGCGTGTAGGCTTGACATCTTGGGCAACCACCATAAGCTGCAAAGAGATCGAAGTAATCAGCAAAAAGATCGAACACCGCCGGAGCACCACACTTGGAAAAAATTTTCTAAGAACAAGAAACTCTCGAAACCAGAAGAGAATGTTTGGCGAAAAAGGGGCAAAAGACGGAGATCCGAACACCAATACTTCAAAAGATTTTCTTTTCATTCATTTCAAAAAGGCAGCGGTGGCCAGTCCGCTATTAGGCGTTACAATGATCGAAAAGAAAAACAAAAAAAACAAACAAAACAAGAAAACGAGGAGCGGAGTCAAGGCTCGACCTCTTTCCCCGGGCGACGAGTTGGCGTAGGGGTTGACTTCGCCGAAGGGGACGCCACCGCCAGCGGAGTGACCGCAGTGCTAGGGGCCTCGCCAGTGACCCCGGCCCCGGCATCAGCTTCGTCATCCCCTTCATCCTCCTCCCCCTCGGATTCAGGGTCGAAACCCTCAACGTGGCCGGGGAACAGCCTCCACCCCGAGACGTCCACGTCGGGGTACTCCTTCGACACCCGTTCGAGGGCTGCGGCGAAGGCCTTCGCCATGTTCTGGGCGAGGAACCCCTGCGCCTTCTCCAGGGTCACATCCTCCGCCACCTTCACAGCCGCAGCATTGGCAGCCTCGACCTCGGCCAGCTGCTTGGCCGACCCCTCCTTCTGACGAAGGAGCTCGCCCTCCAATCTCGTCACCTCGGCCTCGAGGTGCTGGACCCTCGCCGACCTGCCCTCGTGCTCGACGCGGAGTTTGTCCAGCTCGTTCGACATCCGAGCTTTTTCATTCCGAGCTTGGTCGGACTGCTGCTTCAGCTCCTTCTCCAGAGCTGTCAACCTCTCAGTGAGGTGGCCGAAGTGGACGATGATCTGCAGCAAAGAAGAACGAAGAGAGTTAGAAAAACTTGGGCTATGGGAGTACAATGAATAAAGAAAGCTCGAGGCTTACCGACACCGCCGAACGAGCGATCTCGATCACGTCATCGCCCTCTCTCCCGGCCTCCATGGCAGCTCGGTCTTTCGGAGTGGCAAGGTGCTTGACAGCTTGCATGCTCGCCAGCGAGTTCCCGAGGAACCCATCATGCCTCCGGACCTGCTAGTCCGGAATGTGAATCCGCTTGTGCTCCTCCGTCAGGAGCTCCTCTCCTGCCACCGTCAGCGGCGACGTCGGCATGGCGAGGGCGGCAGCAATGGGGAACTCGCCCACAGGTGCTGGAGCCGAAGTCCCCGCCACGGTGACAGCCGGACTGTCGAGGACCTTCACCTCCTCAACAGAGGCTCCAATCCTCGGCACCTTCGAGGTCGAGGGCAGCTTGGATGCAACCCTCTTGCGCTTCTTAGGCGCCTTGCTTGCGAGCCCTGCCCTAAGCGCCAATATTGCGTCGTAGTCCATGGTTTCTGCATCAAAAGCGAAAATTTGTTAACACATTGAAAACAACAAGGAAGAGAGTACGGGAAATAAGAACTTGACGAGAGCCACGTACTGGGATCTACGCGGCAGAGCCCTCCCTTGTAGAGGACGTCCTCCGTCAGCTCCCTCCAATCATACTTCGGCCGATGAAGGAGAATCCGGACCACCTCTTCTTCTTCTACTGAGAGCTTCGGCATCGCCCTCGTCCTCTTCGGCACCCCTTCTATCCAGTCCGAAGGGATCGGCCATGCCTCTCGACTCCGCACAACCAACCACTTCTCTCGCCAGTGCTTAATGGAGTCGGGGCATATGACGAGCCTGCCGCCGTGCCTCAGAGTCAAGTAATACCGGTACTCCGACTTATTCCCTTGGTGGAGCCGGTATAACGTCCGAAGCACGTTCAGCTGCGGCTCGATCCCTGCGGCCTGGCAGTGGAGAACAAAACCATTTATCACTCGCCACGGGTTCGGCATGAGTTGGATGGGGCTGACCGCGAACCAACTCACCACGGTAACGGCAAACGCGTGGAGAGGTAGCCGAGCACCGGCGATAAAGGCGTCGACCGGCCAGCAACACATCGTCACTGGCAGCGGCGAGTTAGCTCTAACTCCGGGGCCCGGCAGCATAAGTTCGTACTCCTCCGGGATGAGAAAAGAATCCCGGATCACTGACAGATCCTCCTCGCGCAGGATTGACGCCGCATCGTCCGCCTCCGTCGTCTCCCTCGCGGCATTCTCCTCGAAGGACCTCCCCCTCCTATGGACGATCCGCTCGGCCTGATCCTTCGGGAGCTGCCTAACTCTATGGAGCCCTGTCAACGGCCCTGGCAGTTGTCCGAACTCCCCCATCCTCTTCGGATCCTGGACGATCGAATCCTTGCCGAACACCTTCTTGCCCTTGGTCGGAGTCGAAGTCGAATCCTCGACGACTTCAAGGGAGGGCTCGGACCAAGAGACTTCTTCGGAGACAGAAGCTACAGACATAATTGATAAATTACCTTAAGAGAGATAGTGCCGGAAAACTTCGCCTGAATCAAACCCGACCACCGGAAGAATTCGCCTGAGCACAAGAAACCGTCTGAGCAAAAGAGAGGAGAAATGAGAAATGAGAGAGGGGGTGAGGATTTATAGAGAGGGGCGCTCCAAACGAGGTTAATGGGCTCGTACGACCGGCCCATTTACACAAAACGACGGAGCGACCCCAATCATCGCCTTGCTAACCACGCCAAATCATGAGTCACATTTAATGCGCGTCCCATCTGATGGAAGCCCAGAGGTCACCGCAATTAATAAACGTCCCACCTGTCAGAGTTGTCAGAAGTTGTCAGAAGTTCAGAAGGCGCACAGTAGATACAAAATCCTATGACAAAAAACGACAAGTTTAGGAGCTCGGCACCACTGCCGAGCGTTCGTGACACCGACCTCGTTACGGGGGAAAAATCATGTTCGGCACCCACTGCCGAGCGTTCGTGACACTGACCTCGTTATGGGGGAAAAATCATGTTCGGCACCCACTGCCGAGCGTTCGTGACACCGACCTCGTTACGGGGAAAAAATCAAGTTCGGCACCCACTGCCGAGCATTCATGGAACCGACCTCGTTACGGGGGAAAAATCAAGGTTCGGCACCACTGCCGAGCGTTCGTGGAACCGACCTCGTTACGGGGGAAAAATCAAGTTCGGCACCCACTGCCGAGCGTTCGTGACACCGACCTCGTTACGGGGGAAAAATCAAGTTCGGCACCCACTGCCGAGCGTTCGTGGAACCGACCTCGTTACGGGAGAAAAATCAAGGTCGGCACCCACTGCCGAGCGTTCATGACACCGACCTCGTTACGGGGGAAAAATCAAGTTCGGCACCCACTGCCGAGCGTTCGTGGAACCGACCTCGTTACGGGGGAAAAATCAAGGTTCGGCACCACTGCCGAGCGTTCGTGGAACCGACCTCGTTACGGGGGAAAAATCATGTTCGGCACCCACTGCCGAGCGTTCGTGACACCGACCTCGTTACGGGGGGAAAATCAAGTTCGGCACCCACTGCCGAGCGTTTGTGGAACCGACCTCGTTACGGGGGAAAAATCAAGGTTCGGTACCACTGCCGAGCGTTCGTGGAACCGACCTCGTTACGGGGAAAAAATCATGTTCGGCACCCACTGCCGAGCGTTCGTGACACCGACCTCGTTACGGGAGAAAAATCATGTTCGGCACCCACTGCCGAGCGTTCGTGGAACCGACCTCGTTACGGGGGGAAAAATCAAGTTCGGCACCCACTGCCGAGCGTTCGTGGAACCGGCCTCGTTACGGGGGAAAAATCCAGTTCGGCACCCACTGCCGAGCGTTCGTGGAACCAACCTCGTTACGGGAGAAAAATCATGTTCGGCACCCACTGCCGAGCGTTCGTGGAACCGACCTCGTTACGGGGGAAAGATCAAGTTCGGCACCCACTGCCGAGCGTTCGTGGAACCGACCTCGTTACGGGGAAAAAATCCAGTTCGGCACCCACTGCCGAGCGTTCGTGACACCGACCTCGTTACGAGGGAAAAATCCAGTTCGGCACCCACTGCCGAGCGTTCGTGACACCGACCTCGTTATGAGGGAAAAATCAAGCTCGGCACCCACTGCCGGGCATTCTTGACACCGACCTCGTTACGGGGGAAAAATCAAGCTCGGCACCCACTGCCGAGCGTTCTTGACACCGACCTCGTTACGGGGAAGAATTGGACCTCGCGCTATGCCGGACTCCCTCCTAGTACTCGCAGCTACGCCGAACTCGCTCTCCTCTTCGGAGAAATGCGCCGAACTGCATACGGACCTCGGCCCCCTAGCCAGCGAGCCCTAGAGGGAGTCGGAAGCGTGATACAAATGTAAATACCCCTCAACAAGGGATAACGGCCAAGCCATTGCGCCAAAAAAGGGTTAAAAAATTCGAAAAGATAAGGAAGACTTCCTGGGGAGCAATTATAAAGTGGGGGAGTACGTTCTCACCCCCAAACAAACAATTGTTGCCCAAAAATAATCTTCCAAAACCCCAGGACGACGAATCGACACTTTCTTAAGTCAAAAGGATATCTCTGCAAGAACACCACATGATCATAAGAGCTCAGGAGCGACTCAGAGTTCAATCCACTTAAAAAATCACCAAACTACCTCCTTCAAGATTCAAAACCTTCCAGTTGGGCTCCGATACAACTCCGCTAGCCATTTAAACAGTTAAACTACTCCTCAAAGGCCAATCAAGCTCAGCCTTTAGGAGTGGGGTGCTCGTGATATGGCTAAAAATGGGGGTTAATCGGAACCGTCCAAATCGGGCATGAATCTTGAAGCCCAGGGGTAAAACGATAATTTCACCTACAAATCGGGTCTGAGATGGGTACTGGGTCTCTCCGTCGAAGACCCAATAACCCACAAATGGATCCGCTTCAATCGGGCGCGGGTTTCAACCAGTAATAAAGCCCGATCAGAGGGATAGAATTAGGGCTCCTGATTAGATCCTAATCAACGGCCCTGATTCATGCCTATCCCTCCAATGGGAATTAGGGATTACATTCCTAATCTGTTTACAAGGAGAATATTCCTTATCAGATCACGGGGATTACATTCCTAATCCATTCCTTAAGACGCCTATAAATACCCCCCATCCATCTTCATTAAGAGGTAATCAATCTTTCTCCAGTTTTTGCGCTCTTTCATAGTCTTCCAGATTACTGACTTGAGCGTCGGAGGGTGCGTCGTCCGGAACAACCCCGGTGTCTCGCACTTTTTGCAGGTATACGGCGGGAGCGACGATCAGAACTCCGACGGAACAGGTATACAGGTTTACTATTCAGTTTCTCTAAGAATCCACAAATACTATCTGTTTGCCCCCACACCAAATTTTGCGGCAACAGAGTCAATATGAGATATTGAGCTCATTTTTAGTAAGTCTATTTGGACACCAAGAAACCAAAGATTAAACTATACAAGGGTGACACGCTCTATACATTGTGGTCAATTAAGATATACGTACAAAATGACTTTATGGTAACATTGGTCACAAGTGCACAATTTATGGTAACCACGTATCAGTCGTAAAGTGTACAATTTTTAAAGCTGGCTGTGTATTAGCTATCGGTCGACCGTCCTATTTTTGAACTAGGATGTCGGTCGACTGTCATTTTGGGATTTTGGGTTTTGGCATGTGCGGTCGACTGTCTCAGTTTTGAACTGAGATGTCGGTCGACCGACACCTGCTATTCTTGCTGTTCTGTTGGGTTTTCTTGCTGATTTCTTGAACGATTATTGATCTACTGTTTTAGATGAAGTTTTTGCTACAGATTGCTGTATTTTACACAGAGTTTTATTTTGATTAATATTAGAATAGAATTGGTATTTCTATAACTTTAGAAAGCGAATTATGTATGGATTTCGAAGCAATTGATGTTAATGTGAAACCCAGTTGTTTGAGAAATTTAATATCTGATTGTTACTTTTGGAAATTTGTGAATTATCTAGATAAATTTGGATTTGTTTGATTTGAAGGAAGTTTTCTTAATGTAAACGATTTGATGATGGAATTAAGAGTTTTAATGGAAGATTTTGTGTTGATATTTGATTTGTGATTCTCTAGAGGTTGAGTGAGATTCCTATAAACCAGCAGATGAGATTTTGTGAATATTGGCTAGTTGGCCTTGGGGTTGTTTTGGTGGAATTAAGTCCGGCATGACACACCAACTCTAGAGAGGGGGAAATTTTGTTTTAATTAATAATAACCAGCCTAAGGATAGGCACTAGTGGAGATGTGATAGAACTTGGAAAATGTAAGTATATGCTTTGTTGTTAGTCCGACGGATGCATTCGAGGACTGTGTATTGTTGTGTCCCTAGAGGACAGTTGGTATGTTCGCGTGTCGAGGGTCGGCAGGCCTATTCACAGAACATACGGTGCATTTGCGTGTCGAGGGTCGGTGGGCCTATTCACGGGATGTACTGTATATCTACACGTCGAGGGTCGGCAGGCCTATTGTGGGGTACACGGCAGGGGGGTGATTCTCCGGTTTTTGAGCTATGCTTACATGATGCTTGCGCATTGGGGTTTGTTAAGCCTATTCACAGAGTATTCTAGATCTTGTTTCTCTCACCGTAGTAGGATTAGTTTCAGAACGAGGGATTTAACTCTATAAAGTGGAGAACGTTAAGGGCTTGCACCGGACCTATGTAGTATGGAATGCATCGAATCTGACAAGTATGCATTAGAGAGTCATCATACTATATTTGTGTTTTCTTGACTTGTATTGTGCATGATGTTTTCTGCTTTCCTACACTTGACACTTAGCTTAGTTCACTCGATGTTTTCATGCTTTTTTTTTTCATTTCATAGTTCATTGTTACTACAGTTGGAATGTGTTGATTATGAAGTTATTCTTTATTTTTTATCTTTATTGTATTTCTTTTGATGTCACTCACACCGTTATGGCTGGCCCCTGTAGTTTTGGTGGTTAGTGTTATCTCTAGCCTCATGTTTTATAGATAGGTACTGTTAGCTTGGAATTTGGATGCATGTGGTAGAATAATAATATGGCTTATGAAAATTATAAAAGAATGTGTTGCAAAAGAAAGAAATTGTAATTCAAGGTGTTTAATTTCCGATGTGCTATGTAAAGAATTGATGTAATAAAAGTTAAAAAATTTTCTGTGTTTGACTATGTTTACCATTACATTGGGGTAGATGCTGGGAATTGTGCCACGTATTTCTGAGTTTATTGTATTATAAATTTGGGGCGCTACACATGGCCATGCTCAAATGAGTCAATATGAGATATTGAGCTCATTTTTAGTAAGTCTATTTGGACACCAAGAAACCAAAGATTAAACTATACAAGGGTGACATGCTCTATACATTGTGGTCAATTAAGATATCTGGACAAAATGACTTTATGGTAACATTGGTCACAAGTAGGTTATGCCAAATCACTGGTATTCCCGTTACTTGAGTAGCAGTGATGTATTGCTTGATACCACTCACTGTTTGTAACTCTAGAATAGGATTTTAGTAATACTGTCAATGTAATGAGAACCTATATGGTCATTTACTTAGAACGGATCGAAATTGTGATTTAAATTCATGAGATGAGTTTAATTGGGAATCCTAGTAAGACTTGGACTCCTGACATGGTTGGGGAATTAATTAGATTAAATGGGTCAACTAAAGTTAGAAGACATACACACAAATTTGATCCAGATCAGATTGTGAGTCCAACCGCTTCACCACTCTCTTAGGGATGATTTTTTGCACTTATATATACGATATATTTTTGTGGAAAAGATACATAAGAAAACCCTAGCCGTCACAAAAACTATGAGAGATAGAGATCGTGAGGAACATTCCCTTCCCACAGCTAGTACTACGGCATGAGGGAGAGCTTGATTTGATCCTTTCGTGTGGATACAGTAGAGGCACCGCAACCTTTGCAGTGATGTAATTGATATATTTTGGAGACACTAGATCCATCTTTAAGGCATAACTCCTAAACATGATTTATGGTTTCCACATGGATCCATGACTCGGTTTCGATATTTTGTGAATTTTTCCGCTGTCTATTTAATCTGTGATTGCCCTTGAAACCTAACAATACGAGTCGTGCCGAGCAGGTTTTAATCTATAAAATTATGACTCGGTCCAACCCGCTATGGCTATCGGGTACGACACTTTAATTTTTTATTGCTTGTATGAAAGTGATACATTACCGTATCTTGCAAACCATGAGTCGAAAATCATTTCTACAAGTTGTGTTAGCTTGTGTGTTGTGAATCCGACCTACTCGCAAAGTTTCAAAATTTTGGTTGTCGTTTGTACTGTTTTTTTTAATTTTCGTACTCAAAATATCCAAATCAATTTTCTTACTCAATAACATCTAAAAAAAGGAAATCATGTTACTAATCAAGAAAAGTTGGGATCTAAGCTAAAGTTTCTTTATATATATACCTCCACTAACAACCAAGATGTTCTACAATTTGACCAAACCGAAAAAATTACCAATAACAACAATTACTGATCAATCCAAATTCTAGTCCATAATTCTCAAAACAATTAACATTTCAATTTTGCAAGTAATAATTAAGAATCATACAAAACTAGGGTTTTGAATTACCTTACACAATACGGAGTTTAACGGTGAATTTTGTGATTGGGTCTCAAAAGAAGAGAGGCGCCGGGCAAGCAGTATTGGATGAGGCACGGGATTGGAGGAGGAGGATGAGTAGCTTGAGGCAAATTGAAGAGGAGGCATCATGGAGGTTCGGATTTGAAGAGAGAGAAAAAGAGAGAGAGAGAGAGAAAGAGAGACAGAGAGCGAAAGGAGGATGAGGAGGAGCTTGAGAATGAGAGGGGTGGGCGGGAGGTGTCGTTGGGTGGTCGGGAGAGAGAGAGGCGCAGTTGTGTTCAGGAGGAGGCAGTGGTGGCGGTGGCTTGGGGTGAGTTCGGATTTAAAAAGAGAGTGTCTTCGAGAGGAGGAGCTTGAGATGGAAAGGGGTTGTCCGGGTGTCGTCGGGGCACAACGTTTTGGTATCAGGAGGTGGGGGAGGAGGATGAGTAGCTCGGGAGAGAGAGAAAGAGAGTTCGACTTCGGGAGTGAGTTTGGGAGAGAGGGAGACAGAGAGTTATGGGGAGAGTGAGAGAGATGTACAGTTAGAGCGAAGGGGTATTTGGGGTGAAATCCCCAAAATTCCCTTCACTTAACTGAAGAGGAAGGGATAGATGAGATCTGGCCATTACATCAAGATGAATTTGATCCAACGGTCAGTGAAGCCATTTGAAAATCCGTTTGCGCAGACACATTTCAAACATTTAGTGTGCAGACCACTGAAGTCTTTGTTTGAAATAACGCCCTAGGGTATAATCGTTCTTACAAACTACGGCTTTAGTCTTCATAAGTCATTTGCACGTGAGTTTGCATACTACTGTCGTTTGCAACTGAAGATCTATATATAAATATATAATCATTTGCAACCGAAGATCCCTATATATATAGCAAGTCAGAATACATGCAAGAAATTGGTTGAAGAAGTTAGCCCCAGAAAGGGTAATAGGAGGAACAGGAGAGTATCTGTGACTTAGGCACTAAAGTAAAGAAAGGGTAGACGACTATTGTCGTACACCTCTGCTGTTCCTAAAACCTAGGTCCCAACTTTCCCCCCTCTTCATTTGTTCCCCCTCAACAAAATTGGATGATGAATAGTTCAACCAAACAGAATAACAACTGAAATTCAGTATCCGAGTCATTACAACTTAGTTTAAACACAGTGTCCAACAAACAGAAGTTTGATTAACTAAGAGCTATATATTAAGCTTTAAAAAGGGTCATGAATGATCTATCAATACTGGGAGTCAGAGTATCAGTGATTCAGTGGATGATGAAGTCCCCAGAATCATCTCCATCTTCATTGATATCTCCACCTTCTCTGCTGTTGTTGCTCAAGATCATAGGGTTGCTACAGATTGACCTTGGACTAGATTTAAGCTGAGGAGTTCATGTAGAATGGTAGTAGCTCCATGCTCCTCAAGAATACTTAGTTTTTTTGCCCTCTTCTTGCTTGGTGAAGCTGCATTTAACCATGATGAAACATGAAAAATTACATCAGTAATCATGTTAGTATAACATGAAATTACAAAATTGAAAGATGTATTATTTGTTTCTTGCCACAACACTCAGAAGATAGTTACAAAAAAGAGACTCCACACATGTGCTACTTGGGGTCTTGATGGAGTGAAGACCCATGAGGAGAAGCACTCATGAAGAGATCTAAGTAAGTTGGTGAGATGGAAGATATTCCTGAAATACGACCAGACATATAAGGCTATGGGACATTCAAACATAATGTGAAAGCATGTTTCGGAAACCACGTCGATGGTGGAGGAGGAGGCAGTGCTTTGAATTCTCTACTCTTGAGGTCTAGCCTTGGAAACCACGTCGAGGGCAGGGAAGGGGCCACCCTTGGTAGTCTTTCTCATGAGGTCCGGCCTCGGAAACCACGTCGAGGGTGGAGGAGGAGGAGGAGGCGGTGCTTTGAAATTTCTTATTTTAAGGTCCAGCCTCGGAAATCACGCCGCGTGTGCTCACGCATTTCCATGTGGAATCATGCACCTGGCGCAGTTATCGATGTTTCACTTCTATATATACATCCTCAATTCTTTGATTTCGCTCATTCGTTCTTCTTCCACCTCGGTTTTCCTTGAATCTTGTCTTTTGCTTTCAAGACTATCGAGGATGGTGGCTCCTGAGCTAATTAAGAAGAAGCGTAAGGCCATGAGGGCTGAGAAGAAGGCACGGGAGGTGGCAGAGGCAGAGGTGAAGATGAAGGCCAGGGTCGGGGCCGATGCCAAGGCTCCTGAGGGAGAGACGTCGCAGAAGCGGTCACCTCTGGAGGTGGAGGAACTCCCAAAGAAGAAAGTGAAAAGCGTCGAGCCCCCCAAGGCCAAGGCGATCGAATTGACCGTCAAAAAGGAGGGCAAGATGCCTCCTCCATTGCCCCGCGGCTAGAGCCACAACGGCGGCCAAACCGCTATAGTCGGCAAAGGTGTGGGTCCCCTCATGGTCTATAACTGAGGTGGACGCGTCGATCAGACGGCCTGTTGCATTGGATATGGTTTCCCATCTTGCCACTTCTCGCGACCTTGCCGACCTCAAGAACAAAACCGAGAGGAGATTTACGATAGCTGGGTACAAGCTTCAGTTTTGGTGAGTTTCTCCCTGGGTCTATATTGCGAAATCATTTTCCTTACCATTTGCTAAGCATACTCTGATGATCTTGTGTAGGTGATCATTCAAAGGGCCAAGATAAAGTGGAGGCGGGATTGGCTTCTTCGACAGGTGCAGCGCACGGAAGCAGCCGAGGCAGAACTCCTTTCACGAGTAAGGAGCCTTAAGGGGCGCATAGACCAGTTGAGGGCGGACTTGGCCAAGGAGAGGAAGGCTCGAGCGGAGCTCTCAAAGAAAAAGGATCGGTTGATCTCCGAGAAACTAGTGGGGCAGGCAGAGGAGGCAATTTTGAAGAGGGAATACCAGAGGGCCTTAGCCGACATTGTCAATGCCGAGGACAAGGGTATGGGCGCGGCCTCAAGGAAGTCGAGGTGAAGCACCTGGGGATTAATCTCATCGGCCTTCCCCCCTAAAGAATCAGATGATGAAGCTGTTGTCTCCAAAGTTTGTAGCACCCTAGAATTGTAAATAATGTTTTTGAGATTAATAAATAAATTAAAGTGATTTTTGGTGATTTAATAAATATTTTTCTGAAATTTATCTTTTGCACGTGCAAAACACGTGCAAATATTTTCTTGAGAAACTCGAAGCCAGAAATTATTTTGGGAAAACCTAATATTTGTTAGTAGGTTTATTTATGAATTTACTGGATTTTTTTATATTTATTTGGCATGTTTGCAAATATTACAAAAAGAGGGGCTTCTGTGCAAAATTACCACTTGACGTAAAAACTTCAGATTTTCAGTTTTTTGGGCTGAGCATGATGGCTAGCCAAATCAGAGGTAATGATTTAATTTTTCTAATAGATTTGGTTTATTTTGCTAATTTATTAAAGAAGGGTCTTTTTGTAAAATTGCCACTTTGAGGCAAAAAGTTATAAAATTGATTTTTCTGATTTGATATAGGTGTCGGCCAGATCTGGGAGGTTACTTTTATTTTAAATGACAACTAAATTGGTTAATTTAGTTACCTAATATAAAGGATCTATATATGTAAAGATATATTCTAAAGGAATATTTTGTAAAATCTTCTCAAAAACCCTCATACCCAGATTTTTGCCTATATAGTGGCTGTTGCAGCCGTCTCTTTGCTGCACAAAACAAAAGTATAGTTTTATTATTGGTTTTCTTGGAGTTTCGAAGTGAGGATCTTGGATTTTTGCGAAAGGAGGAGCTTTTCTTATTCTTTATTATCTTCGTTGATTCTTCAATAAGGTGAGTGACATATATTTGATTTCTTGTGGTTCTATGCATGTTATATATGATGATTTATCTAGTAGAATGCATGATTGTATGATGATATAATGAATATACTGATGGATGGATGATTAAAAATAGAACTTTTAATGAAAACTATGCAATTGATGAATAAAACTCTACATAGATGACTTGAGAATGTTAAGAACTTAGTAGGAATTATGGGTATGTTGTTTTGCTTCATATTCTTGCTGAATTGATTGAGTATAATGCGTTTGAAAATTTTATAATGCATAAAAATGAATAAAGGTAGATTTCTTTACTAAGTATGTATATATACATTCTGTTTTTGATGTTTTGATGAGAAGAACTTGACTACTACAAGCTGTAGATGCATATAATCATGGCAAAGTTGATATAACTAGTTTGTATATGTGTGTAATGAATTTCAAGAGAGAGTTGGGATCAAAGATTAAGACTTGTGTTGAAATGTGATTTTCTTTTAATTTCTGGTATGATGAAAACATGCCGAAGTAGGGATTTTTGAGTTTTGT
Organism: Hemerocallis citrina; assembly: GCA_017893485.1. Taxonomy (NCBI): domain Eukaryota; kingdom Viridiplantae; phylum Streptophyta; class Magnoliopsida; order Asparagales; family Asphodelaceae; genus Hemerocallis; species Hemerocallis citrina. The sequence goes on from CM030359.1 coordinate 275,221,981, forward strand.
AAAGTTTTCCATGGATTTTGAATTTATATTGATATAACTAGTTTTTACATGTGTTTAACAAGATGCAAGAAGGGTTTTTGAAATCAAAAGATCAAGTTTTGAAGGTTGAATAAGGTTCTGAATTTTCGGGTCTGATGGTATAAGACAAAAGTGGAATTTTTTGTGTTTTTGCAAAGTTTCAAGTGAATCTTTGGTTTATATAGAGACTGAGATCGAATTGAACATTTCACTATTCTTATACCATGATTCTTGTTGATTTTACTGATATATATATACACATATATACCTATATATTCAAAAGTTTCTGATTTGAAGAAGTTTTTGTTGAAAATTGCTCTTTTATGAATTTGATGAGAGTTTGATTTGATTTATAAACTCCAGTATGTTAAACAAGTTATATTTGATCATCTCATGATTTTAATTTAATGAAATCATGCTTTTAAAGATTTAAAACTACGTATCAGTCATAAAGTGCACAATTTTTAAAGCTGGCTGTGCATCAGCTGTCGGTCGACTATCCTATTTTTGAACTAGGATGTCGGTCGACCGTCATTTGAGATTTTAGATTTTTGGCATGTGCTGTCGATTGTCTCAAATTTGAACTGAGATGTCGGTTGACCGACACCTGCTGTTCTTGCTGTTTTGTCGAGTTTTCTTGATGATTTCTTGAACGATTATTTCTTCGAACTTATGGATTATTGATCTACTGTTTTAGATGAACTTTTTGCTATAGATTATTGAATTTTACAGAGAATTATATTTTGATTAATAACATAATTTAATTGGTATTTCTATGACTTTAGAAATCGAACTATATATGGATTTTGAGGAATGGATGTTTTGTGATTTTTCTATGGCTTCAAAAATGTGAAACTCAGTTGTTTAAGGAATTTAATCCCAGATTGTTACTTCAGGAAATTTATGGGTATTTGGGTAAATTTGGATTTGATTGATTTGAAGAAGTTTTCTTAATGTAAACGATTTGATGATGGAATTAAGAATTTTATTGTAAGATTTTTGTTGATATTTCAATTTTTGAGTCTAGAGGTTGAGTTAGATTCCTGTAAACTGACAGATGAGATTTTGTGGATTTGGCCAGTTGGGGCCTTGGGGTTGTTTTGGAGGAATTAAGTCCGGCAGGGTACACTAACTCTAAGGAGGGAAAATTGTGGTTTAATTAATAATAATCAACTTAAGGACAGACAGTAGTGGAGACGTGATAGAACTTGGAAAACGTAAGTATGGACTCTATTGTTAGTCCAATGGGTGTATTCAAGCACTGTGTGTTGTTGTGTCCCTAGAGTATAGTTGGTATGTTCGCGTGTCGATGGTCGGCAGGCCTCTTCACGGAACATATGGTGCATTCGCGTGTCGAGGGTCGGTGGCCTATTCACGGAATGTACTGTGTATCTGCACGTCGAGTGTCGGCATGCCTATTCGTGGGGTACACGCCAGGGAGGTGAATCTCCGGTTTTAGAGCTATGCTTACATGATGCTTGCGCGTCTAGGGTTGTCCGGCCTATTCGCGTAGTATTCTAGATCTTGTTTCTATCACCGTAGTATAATAAGGGATTTAACCCTATAAAGTGGAGAACGACAGGGCTTGCACCGGACCTATGTATTATGGAATGCATAGAATCGGACAAGTATGCATTAGAGAGTCATCATATTGCATTTGTATTGCTTGACTTGAATTATGCATGATGTTTTCTGTTTTCCTACACTTGACACTTAGCTTAGTTTCACTTGATGTTTTCATACTTTATCTATCGTTATTTCATATTCTGTTTGTTACTACTTTGGGTATGGGTTGATTTCAAATTTATTCTTTATGTTTCATTTAAATTGTGTTTCTTTTGATGTCACTCACACCGTTATGGATGACCCCTGTAATTTTGGGGGTTAGGGTTATCTCTAGCCTCATGTTTTATAGGTAGGCACCGCTGTCTTGGGATTGGATGGATGTGGTAGAATGTTAATATGGCTTATGCAAATTGTAAAAGAATGTGTTGTAAAAGAAAGAAATTGTAATTCAAGGTGTTTATTTTCTGCTGTGCTATGTAAAGAATTGATGTAATAAAAGCTGAAAAATATTATGTGTTTTGGCTATGTTTACTATTACATTGAGGTAGATGCTGGGAATTGTGCCACGTATTTCTGTGTTTATTTATTGGAAATTCGGGGCGCTACAAAGTTGGGGAGAATTTGGCAGATCATGAGCCAACCATCCCCTCTCCCCTAGCCGAGGAAGAGCGCCTCATCCTTGGTATAGGAAATTAGGTCACTTGTATTATCTCATTTTAGCGGACTAGCCACCGCATTTGTATCTGCCCTTCGTTTAATGAATAAAATGTGTTTGCCTTCTGATATTGAGTTTGGTAGTCTTCGCTTTAGGCTCCCAGGTCGCCGCCTCGGGAGGCGAGGGTCTGCTCCCTGATTTCCCTCATGCTTCTTGAAGAGTTGTGTGGAGTGCCACGTGGTCCTGCTTGTGTCATATTTTCTTACTATTGCGGTAACCAGTGGCGGAGCCAGGATTTTCATCCATCAGGAGCCAAATCACAAGAAGTAAAAAATTTTCATCCATAAATGTTTGAATATTGTTAAAAGTTAAATTAGTATCAAACAAACCGTGTCTTTCAATTAAGGTAGTATGCTTATAGTTGCACCATGCCTTAGGAAGTTAGGGTTCATTCCTATTTCCTAATGACGAGCAAAACCAAATTCATCAAAAATAGTCATGCCTAAATGGAAAGACAAGCTACTCGTCAATTAGAGAAAAATTATAAAAGAAAATCAAATTTCTAGTTATTTAAATTGTGTTCTAAAAAAGGGCTTAAATGGTCATTCAATTTCCTACTAATATCTCATAAGAAATTATCCGATACTAATACTTGAAATCCCAAGTTTGGTTTTAAGTTTTAACAGCCTCATATCTCAATAGAAATTGCGACTTGTGACTTCAATCTCAAATTTTCTCATATTCTCAAATATCAAACTTCAAACCTAGATCCGCAACATCAGCTCATATTCTCAACAATCTCAAATCTTTTTTTTTAAAATCTTTTTTTTGAACAATCTCAAATCTCAAATATTATCTCATATTCTTAAATATGAAGTATACCTGACTCTGTCTGTGACGACCAAACTCCTTGCAAGATTTTTCGAAAATGAAGACAATGCCTTGGCACTTGGCAGATGAGCGAATTGGGAACTTCAACGCCTTCGAAGATGAGCAACTCGCTGACTTTGATGCCTTCGGAGATGACGACGACGATGTTGAGGAGACAACAGAGATGGCAGTGAGAGGTTTGGGGGGGGGGAGGATTTGAGAGAGGGATTGAGGGTTTCGAAGCTAGGTTTTGGAGGAGATCAAGAAAAGAAAAATTAAAATTAAGAAGAAGAAGAAGAAGGGAGCAGCGGAAGAAAAGAGGGAGCAGATCAGGTCGGGTAGTGTGTGAGTGTGGGCCTCAGGGAGGGAGCGAGGGGGAGCGGACTGTATGGGCTTGCATTTAAGAAAATTAAAATGATTTTTTTTACAAAGGAGCTGCCCAAGCCCAGGGCGCGGCCACTCACCTTTGGATTAGTGTGGCTCCGCCCCTAGCGGTAACTGTTGATCTCGGGAGTTGGAGCGTTGACCACAATAATTGATGAAACTTTTGGAGAAAACTCCAAATGATTATAAATCCCATCCTCCTTCAAGTGGTTCCCACCTCAGAAGGAGGAAATGGTCAAGACGTCGAGAGGGAACTCTACTGTCCAAGTGTTCGACCCAGAAGGAGTCGGGACTCGCACTTTCCACTTCGGGCCGTTTTCCCTAGATTCCAAGAACTGAGGATTTAGCCCTATGACACGAGAGATATACCCCATTTTTGGTTGGTCTCATCCACGACTTAGGGGTGTTCGGCCTGGATAGGGCTTCTCGTGATGGCAGTTTCGGTTTGCAGAGACCCAGATAGGAGTGGGGTGACCCCATTGAGCCTTATCAGGTATATCTTGGATTCCGAGATCTGATGTTTTTCATCAAATTCCAAAGGCCAGGAACAAATATGCACCATTCGCAGCTGGCTCGAGGGGTGGCCTGAGAGGCGGGGGCGGCGATCTGGTGCTTGTTCGTTGCTTATTTCTCAAGCGTGGCTTTCTGAACATAGGACTTGCTGTTGGGGCCTTGAATCTCAAGGTGGGCTCTTATAACTGGTCTGCGCAGGTGGACTGGTAACCTTCGCGCCGCTGTTAGCCAGCCGACCTTCTACTGCCGCGGCTCATGTGATGACCCTTCTGCGCTTTGAAGGTCTGGGGAAATTGGGACTGAGGTGAGAGGTTAATTGTAAGAGTGTCTGTAGCTCGTTGTTTTCTTTGCCGACTGCGGACTGTCCACCACCTTTCTTGTAATTGCCTTGCTTAATAAAAGACTTGTTATAAATCTGTGTAAGTTGTTGAGCAGTTAGAATGAGGTCGAAGCGTGACCGAACTGGTTGAGTCATTTTTATTTAAACATTGGTGTATGGTATTGTGTCCGAGACAACTGGGCTTCGGAGATATCCGAAGTTGGATACTAAGCTGAGGGTATTTACTCGAGGAGAGATCCTCAAGGTTTTATCACCAAGTCTTGGTTTTGGATACCATGCCAAGGAGCGGTCCCAAGATGAAAACATTCAAGGATTTAGTAGAGGCCCTCGTGATCAGATACCATTCCAAGAGAGCGGTGCCGAGGGGGATTGCCAAGCTTTTGTCGTTAGAGCTCGGTCTCGGACGTCACGCAGAGAAGCAAATCTGGGCTTAGCCAATCGCGTGACATGACATGTGTTTGCTTACGTTACACGTTGAAGCGTTCGAGGTGCCTAGGGAGTTGTAACGCTGCCCATAATAAATGAGGGGAGTTGGGGAGATATCCATGGTGTCTATAAATACCCTTGTTGCTGGGTGGTTGACTCACAAATTTCTCAAACTCTGTTTTCATCTTGTGATGTCTCAGTACTCATCGAGCCTAACGTTGAGCGACCCAAATAATCGTCCATGGGTCGAGGACGGTAGGGAACTGTTTGGAGAGATTGTGCTTGATCCCACCAGGGTCGGGGTTTGGTCGGGGGACCGGTTCTTGTCACAGATTTCGAGATCTGAAATTCTACCCACCAGGTCCCGAGGGGCAACGATGTTGCTCTATTCTTTTCCTTTGGTACATGGTGAGGCCTTTTCGGCTAGGACCCCTCGTGCGGATGATGCTGCTTCATCGAGGCTTAGAGAGGATTGGGGTACTCCTTCTTGTGGTCAACAACGGTATCCCAGATTTTGGGATCTAACATCCCTAGCCGGAGCTGAGGTTGAGAGTTCCCATCATCAGAGAAATCTCTCCACATGATGGACTTGCTGTCGGGGCAAATGTACGTGTATGGTGCCTCTTCTGCGCGGCGAGTTAATCCCTTGTAGGGATCGCTACCCTGCTCGGCTAGTGCGATACCCTTCATCATCATCGTCTTCCGTCTATTCTACACTCGAGGCATTGGAGATGGCGATGAGCGGAGGTGCCAGGCGATCATGAGCGAGGTCGCTGGCAATGAGTAGTAATGAGATGCGAGGTGACCACATCACCACCGATTGGTGGTGACAGCCGATGCTGAAGTGCAAGACAGCGACAACTGATGTTGAAGTGCGAGACGTCCGTATGAGAGTTTAGGTGGTAATCCATCCATTTTGTTGTACTTGCCATTTGTGGACTGGCCACTGCCCCCTTTGTAATCATTTCTCCCTTTACAAAAAGCACTTTGCCCCAACTTTTTGTTTGGCCCTAACTCTTTGTCTACACAAGTGTCATTTGCACAAATCATTTTGGCACTTAAACTCACAACATCGGATGCTATCCCGAGGGGATTTTTCTGAGGAGACATCAAGAATTTTTGTCACGCCCCGATTCCCAAAAAAGAATACGGAATACGAATACGCGACAAAAGGCCAGCGAATGATTTTCATCATCCATAAGTTGTTCAAGAATCTTTATAACATTTCACAAGAATAATCAGAGTCGGAAGCAAAAGAATCAACCAACATGCACATATGAGCCAAAACCAACAAGAATAATTGAAACTAAAATATCTCAAATAATCATGATTTGAATAAGACAATATTCTGGGTCACATTGCCCAAATACAAAATAAATCCAAGTACAAGATACAATAGTTCAAAGCAAGCTACAAGAAATAGTAATAATAAAATCCAGCACTAATATTTCATGTCACCAATAACATCTGGAACATGTTCTCCAAAATCTGCAATTTAACAATTGCAGAGAATAGGAAAAGAGAAAACAAATACCTGTCAATTGCAAGTTACGGGCCGCTTGTAATGCAGGATACAAGTACATGGAAAAAACTAACTAACAACATGGAATTTGCATGATAACGAAATATAACAACTAGTATGGTAAGATGAACAAGTATCATGTAGTATATATCAAGAGTCAAGTAAACAAGTATCATGTAAATATGTGTCAAGTACCAAGTATCATGTATCAAGTAAGCATGTCTCATGTTCACGTGTCATGTATCAAGTCTTGTAGTGATTACTATCTAGGTAGCACTTCATGCATCCCACTTTTTACTACATAGTTTCTACAACAAACAGTTTCGCTTTAGATTTTATAGTGGACCATAAAGGACAGTGTACTCAGGGACAAGCTCCAAGTAAACAAGTATCAAGCTCCAAGTAAGCAGATAACAAGCTCCAAATAACCAAATAACAAGCTCCAAACAAGCTCCAAATACCCAAAATATATCAAGCTCTATGTCAAGTGTGCAAGTGCAAGTAATCACGTGTCAAGCTCCAAATAACCAAATATCAAGCTCCAAATATCACGTAGGATCAATAGATCCCCTTCTGAGTACACGTTTCTGAATTATCCACTACTAGATTTTTCCCTTAAACCCCGGCTTTATTATTTATTATTATTGTCAAATAAGCAAGTACGTGTCACGAACAGGACAAGTAAATCATGGCATGATCAAGTAACAAGTTCAAGCTGCAAGATAAACACGTACGAGTGAAAGATAACACACAAAAGGATAAAATAACCAAATTTCTAGTTCAGGACAGCAAGACCATACTGCAGTAAAACTGAGATTCCCGGTGTTACAAACATGCAAATCTGAATCCGTCGAAAGGTATAGAAAATAGACTCCCGAAAGAATCCATAGAATATAAATAAACTATATAGTAATTCACAAAAACATAACTCAAAACTGATTTGAATCCAGGAAATACGTTCAGCCAGAAATCAGTAAATCGAATTTAAAGTTAAGAAAACAGTATCAAAACACTTCAAATAAATCCAGAAAAAATATGGGGTATTTCCCTATATGTCTAGTATCAGAATATAAAGTTTCATAATTTTCCAGTAAGATTAGTTTAGCCAACAAAAATCAGAAAACATCAAGAAATGATAGTTTGGCAAATCTGGAATTCCCAACACTGCTGTACGAAAACTGTAATATCTCGCAAACCGTGAAAGGAAATCCAAATCCTCCAAAGGGAGATGAAAATAGACAAAATAATCTAACTTTAATATTTCATACATATTTTTCAGACAAAAAAAGGAATTAGGGTGAACATACAAATCTTTACAGAACAGCGAGCAAAATCCAGCAAGTATAGTTTTTATAAACAAGCATGAAATGGCATATAAAACTCATCAATAAAATCCACAAAAATTCTGGGTAATCCCTAAATAGATCTAGAAATACTTTGTAAAATTTCAGATCAAAATAATATGCTTAGCACTAGTATCAAAATAGTTTAGTCATCGAAATCATCAAGAAACGAAATCTGGAAATATAATATACCTCTGTAGTAAAACAATCATAACTCACACATATGCAAACGAAATCGATCAAGGTCAGAGAGTTTGGAAAGAATACAAATTTCTCTAAAAATCATGTTTAATATTGAAGTTAAGATACTGATCTTAATATGGTCTAAAATAGCAATCAAACTGATCACTGACAAAATACAGATTTTCCTCTTAACAACAAATCAACATATAACATATGAAACTCATTCCCAACATAACCAAACATGTTATACAGTCAACTAAGTGTTCAAACATCATGAAATAGGGTATATAGCATGTCCACAACAAGTATATCACATGGATCCAAACAAACACACGATTTCTCATAATTATCCCATAAATATAATCACATCAACGACGGTCAAAACCTAAGTTGTTTCATGTCAAATTTGTGTCGTGAGGCAACTATGGTCAATAGCACTATAGAGACAATACCCATCAAACATACATCACACGCGAGTTGTCTTTAGAACTCAACTACACTACAAGCGGTATTTATGACTTGTATCATATAGAGGAATTGAGTACAAGTTACTTGCTTGAGAGACGACGAAGAGAACGGAGCAAGAACAAGAATAACGAGAACGGATCCCAGGGCACGAACACAAACACAACGAACGGATCACGAACCAATCACGAACACACGATCACGAATAAGGTGAAGACGATCGAGATCACGAACACAATTGGACGGCTAAGATCGAAGATCACGATCAAGATGATCGAATCAGATCGGATGGCTAGATCTCCTTGATGATGAAGATAATGATGAAGATCAAGATCAATCGATCGGGCGGCTGCGATCAAAGGAAATTAATGATCATCATGATCGTGACGATCAAGAAGAGATCGAACGGCTAGGATCTAATCAAATAATCAAGAGGAGATCAACGGCCCAAATCCAATCAAGCATGATGATCAAGATCCAACGGACGACCAAGATCACCCCAATGGTGATGATCATGATCAAATCAACGGACGGCTAGGAATCAATAGCTCAAGATCAAGAGATCAATATCACAATCAAACGGATGGCTCAGAATCAACATGATCAAAACCCTCATCAACCAGCACAAGCACAACAGCAACATCAAGGGCTTAGCTCTGGCCCGGCGACTGGCGGCGACCGAGGGGGACGGCACCGGCGAACAGGCGGAGCACGGCAGCCAGGAGACATGGCGGCAGCGCGCTGTACTGTGCGGTTGCATCGGGAGGAGCACGCAGCATAAGGACTTCGCTGGCGTCGGGGTGCTGTAGGGGGACGGGGACACTGTGGTGCTTTCGCGGTGCGACAAGAGGAGACCAGGGTGGCTGCAGGGGTAGGGCGGCACCGGGGACAGGGCAGGGGTGCTGTGATGCTGTCGGGAGGATGGAGATGAGATGATGGGTTGAAGAGGAGGAGAGCGGTAGGTAGATGAAAGGGTCGGGTGTAATGGGTTGCTGGGGCTAACGACGGGATGGCTACCGTTGTGCGGCGCGATGAGGACGGGAGAGCAGGGGCTTCGTTGACTGTTTGTCAACGCATGAGGTAGAAGATGAATGCAGGGTTAGGGTTTAGAAGACGGACGATGAAGAGGTATATGGCGGCTAGGGTGTTGAAGGAAGATGAACAGGTATAGCGGCTGAATAGTTGGGTTAACAGGGTGGGTATTCGGGTAGGGTTATGGGTTGTTGGGTATTAGGGTGTTCATGGGTTGAGGTTAGGGCTTAATGGGTTTAGGTATTGGTAATGGGTTTAAGGGGGTTTAATGGGTTTAAATGGGTATTTGGATAATAGATAGTGGATATTAGGGTATCCAATAAGGAAATGGGAAAAATATATATAAATAAAAATAGGATATAGGGTTTATAAATGCATATAGGGTTTTATAGAAATACTAATAAGAAGAGTAAAAATATCTAATAAAATATAATTTATAAAATAATGTAATTTACACTACAAAATATGATTTATTTAAAATACTACAAATGCAGTTAGTAGATAAAAGTGGTTTTTTAATAACCAGTCAAAAATAATAATAATAACAATAATACTAATAACAATAACAATAATAAGAAAATGATAAAAATAATAATAGTAATAATAATAACAGAAATAATAAGAATAAGAGTAATAATAACAAAAATACGAATTTTATTACAATATAAAATCATAGAAAATATTTACAAATAAAGTTGTTGATCGAAAATAGATTTTAATAGGAGATCCAATAATATAATTTGCCAAAAGAATTTGAAAACCAAAAAAAATAATTTGCGAAAATTTTAAATACAGAAAATACACAAAAATACATTTTTGGGAAAACATGGGTTACAATTTTTCCCCCGAGAACCTCCAGCATCGGATACCATTCCGAGGGGATGGATCCGTGGAGGTAGCCTCCGAAGATTTTTGGCATTAAGGCATTTGACATCGGATGCCATCCCGAAGGAGATATCCTTCAAGGATTTTTAGCATTGAAGCCTTCGACATCGGATGCCATCCCGAAGGAGATATCCTTCGAGGATTTTGGCGTTGAAGCCTTCGGCGTCGGAAAGGGGATCCTTTAGGACTGTATGATCAGGACCTTCGAATAAGGAAGATGCTAGTTTGGATGGAGCGTTTTCCTGACCATTCCTTTCTCGGGGGATCCTAACGACGGAGGCATCTTCAAAGTTAGCAAAAATGAGCTTGATCTGGGCCAAATACTTGACCACCCGAATATTGCAGGCTTCATACTCTCCATATACTTGATTAACGATGAGTTGGGAGTCGTTGAAGGCTTTGTCCCATTTGGCCTCTGATCTTTGGGCTAGGAGGAGTCCGACTACCAGGGCCTCGTACTCTGCCTCATTGTTGGATGCCTTGAAGCTGAAGCGCAGGGAGTATTGGAGTACGAAGTCATCTGGACTGCTTAAGATGACTCCGGCCCCGCTACCTTCTTCACATGATGATCCTTCCACGTAAAGTTCCCAAATGGGCTCGTCTCCTGGAGTTTCAGGGACCTTCGGGATGACGCATTCAGTTAGCAAGCGCCTATCCCTTGACAGCCATTCTCAGCTTATAGTTGATGTCGTGTTAGTTAAGGTTGATAAACCATTTGATTAGGCGGCCAGAGGTTTTTGGTTTATGGAGGACTTGTTTTAGCAACTGATCCGTAAGGACCTGGACAGAGTGAGCTTGAAAATACGGGCGAAGTTTTCATGCGGCCATGACCAAGGCATAGGCGACCTTTTCCATCTTTGTGTATCAGAGTTCGGCATCACGGAGGATTTTGCTAACATAATAGATGGTCCTTTGGGCTTCGTCTTCCTCCCTGATCAGGACCGTATTAAGGGCCTGCTCCGAATTTGCCAAGTAAAGGTATACACATCGCCTGGCTCGGGTTTGCTGAGGAGAGGGGGATTGGAGAGTTACTCTTTCAGATGATCGAAAGCCTGTTGCTGAAGCTCTCCCATTCGAAATTCTTCGCCCCCCCGGAGGGCTTTTTAGAAAAGGAAGGACTTTTCTCCTGAACTCGAAAGGAAATAGCCGATGGCTGTAAGACGACCGATAAGCCTTTGTACTTCCTTGACATTCCTAGAAGGGGCCACATTTAGGATGCCGTGAATTTTCTCAGAATTAGCTTCTATCCATCTTTGGCTGACCATAAAGCCGAGGAACTTTCCTACGGTGATGCTGAAGGCACATTTAGAGGGGTTAAGCCTCATGTTATGATCTCTTAAGACCCCGAAGGCCTCCCCTAGGTCATTTACGTGATCTCTGCCCTGGAGGCTCTTTACAAGCATGTTGTCAACATAGACATTTATGTTCCAGCCGATCTGCTCTTTGAAGACTCGATTAACGAGCCTCTGATAAGTGGCGCTTGCATTCTTCAGCTAGAAGGGCAAGACCTTGTAGTACTAAAGTCCCTGATTGGTGATAATAGCGGTCTTCAGAATGTCCACAGGTAGCTGAGAGGGGTTGAGCCTCATATTATGCTTTCTTAAGACCCCAAAGGCCTCTTCTAGGTTGTTTTCGTGATCACTGCCCTGGAGGCTCTTGATAAGCATGTCGTCAACATAGACCTCCATGTTCCGGACGATCTGCTCTTTGAAGACCCGATTAACGAGCCTCTGATAAGTGGCGCCTGCATTCTTTAGCCCAAAGGGCATGACTCTGTAGCAGTAGAGTCCCTGATCAGTGATAAAAGCCGTCTTCGGAATGTCCGGAGGTAGCATAGATCAGGGCATCAAAGCTGGGGAGCGGGAAAGGATCTTTGGGGTAGGCTTTATTGAGGTCGGTAAAGTCAATGCACATTCTCCATCTGCCGTTAGACTTTTTGACCAGCACGATGTTAGCCAACCACTCTGGGTAGTTGAACTCTTGGATGAAATGGGCAGAGAGGAGTTTGTCGCCCTCCTCCTTCATCGCTTATTGCCTTTCGGGGACAAACTTTTGGCATCTCTATTGCACCGACTTGGAGTTTAAGTGGACATTCAGTTTATCCATGATCAGGTCCTCGGATATTCCCAACATGTCCGACGGTGTCCAAGCGAACATGTCTCAATTCCACAAATACAACTGATAAACTTCTCCCTTGAGGCAGGGGGAGAGAATTGCTCACCTTGAAGCATTTGAAGGGATTGGCCTCGGAGAACAAAATTTCCTTTAACTCATCCACCGGCTCAGAGCCTATTAAACTTCAGTCTGACGGGAGTTCGACCGCTTTGAGAGGGAGGACAGTGCCCCTCACTGTGGCGGTGTAACAAGCCCGAGCCGCCCCTGGTTTCCATTGATGACCGCAACCCCAGACCTGGTAGGGAACTTCATGCACATGTGGTAGGTTGAAGGTATCTCTTGGAGGGAAGTGAGGTCGGGACGGCCCAGGATGGTATTGCAGGTGGCTTTGACATTGACCACCATGAAATCCATTGCCTATATTCGAGAGGTCGGGGATTTCCTTGCGTTCATGTCAAGGGCAACAATTCCCAAATCCAAGTGCTGTAACCAGGCAATCAAGCCTCGTAATCTGTCTACAAAGGTAACAAATATTATTCTAAATCTGAGCGCTCTGTTTCACACACAATATGAACATTTGGCCCCATTTCGATGTTATAATCATCCTCACAGTTTCTACACACTATACTACGATTTCTAATAAATTTCCAGAGAAGTCTTATTCAATTTAGAAAATTTCGTTTTGGATTTATGCTTAGATTAATCAACTTATTTAATACTATTAATACTAAAATTAGTACACAATTTGCATATATAAATTCGTCACATTCAAGGATTAATTTCATGGTAACAAATGAATTCACATGAACGATATATATATATATATATATATATATTTATATGTGAATATATATATATTTATTTATTTATTTATATATATTCACATATAACAATTTACATACAAGAAATCAAATAATCATTTTACGAGTTAATTAAACGAAATTACCTCTACAACAATTTAGACAAAATTCTAGAGAAACTCCTACGCATACACATCTCACATAAGAATTTAATTATCATCTATATGTTTACATCTAAGCATGCATAATCTACAAAACATTAGAAAACATAGGAAACATCCACCTCTTGATGAATTTTCCAATAGAAACTCCTAGTACAAAACTCCAATTCTCCTTCCCTGCAAGACTAGAACTCCAAAGTCAGAGTATAGGATTTGTAAACAAAAAAATGAAATGAAAGCTTTTTGCCTTCAAACATGGCCAGCGGGAATTTTAAAGGAAAGGGTGATGGGGAGTTTTTTAAAAAACCACCCACCATTCAACTAGCTACCCACAACTCCTTAATTCATTCAAACATTCTTCTTTTCCCTCTCATACATATTGGCGGCCATTCTGTTGTGGGAAAACACGTGCTCAAGATGTATTTGTGTGTGCACATAAATTACACACAAAATATTAGGAATTCTATTTAATACAATTACATGTGTTACTCGATTTAATATGGATTTAAATTAAGTTAGTTTCATTAAAATTAGACTATTCATTTATACATTGTATATAGAAGAAAATATTTCATAACACTAAAATATTTACAATTGACACGTGTAAAACACGTAAGAACAAAAATATTTGAGTTAGACTCAAAATAGGAGAAAATGAATTCAGTTTACGAAAACAAATTCGAACAATTATAAAAATAATTAATTGAAACAAGTAGAAAATACGTAGAAAATTTTATAATGTTACAGATATTACATGTAATGGTACAAAATACAAGTGCTAACACGCGTGAAGCAAAATTGTCATAACTCAATTTTGCGGGGTGTTACATGGTTACTGTAGATGTAGGGCAACATTTATAGGCTAGTGAGAGCCTGATTAAGGAATATTCTCCAATCCCCTGATTGGGGGCGGGGGGGACCCAATTCACATTAGGTTGGATTTGGGTGATGGGCCCATAATCGGCTTACAAGCTATTATGGGATCTCCTCCAGATTCATGCTAGGATTGAACGGTGAGGAGCATCCTCTTTTTTTACCCTCATCAGCGACCAAGGATAATCGATTTACATGAACGAATCTTTAAGAAGTAAATTCATACTGATTATTGAGACCAATATAATCTAATGCTATAATACACTATCTTGAGCACATTGATATATTGCTAATTATTATTGTTACATATATATTAGATGTACGGTTCAGATTATACTTGTATTCTATATGTAAAGGCCTTAGAGTCCAATAATATTCATTTATCTTTTCTCTTCATCTCTATCTGTTAACCTAACATGGTATCAGAGCAAACTGGAATCCCAAACCCTAATCCCTAATCTCCATCACAAATCCTGATCCGTTGCAATCCTGCCGCCGGCACCAAGCAATCCCTCCTTCCCTCCCACTGGCACCAAGGAATCCCACCCTCCCGTTCTCCACCCTCCCATCCCGAATCTCTCGAATCTCCCAACTCCTGACCATCCAAATATCCCGACCATCCCACATCTCCGCTCCCAACCTCTTAACGACAGCTCCCAAACTCCCGCTCCCTCATCGCTGCTGCCTAGTCCCTCATATGCTCTCTCGCAGCTGCTCAGGCTCCTGGCTCCCATCCCAATCCTTAAATCACAATCCCTAATCCCAATTCCTAATCCAATCCCTAATCTAAATCCCTAATCCATATTCCCCACTACAACCCCGACCCAAACATTAATCCCGATCCAGATCCAACTCCAGACCCAACCTAAAAATGACTCGCTTTCTCCACACAAAAAAAATCCAATCCCATCCAGATCCAAAGTCCAACTCCCAAATCCAAATAAAAATCCCAAATCAAAATACCAAATCCACTTAATCACAAATCCAAATCCAATCCTCCTTCACAAACCCGAAACCTATCTCCCATACTCAAACCCGAGATCCAAAAAAAGAAAAAGATTCTTCTTTATTTTGTAGTCAGGTTTTACTGCTTCTACATCACCATAGAGCCTCAGTTTCGTCAGTATGTTCTCGTCTCCATCGAATTCCCGCTTACCGACCTCCCACGGGATCCACACTAGTCCAATGCATCCTCCTTCTGAACGTTGCTGCTCCTCTCTAACTGATCTTCTCAACCACCTTTACAATATATGCAAACATATTGGCCACTTAGAGTGTGCATGTCATCTTCGATTTTGTAGCTATTGTCAGAAGGCTGATGATTCTGATAATTATTACTTTGTCCATCATTCAGAGCTTCTAATTCAAGCCCAGCAGTGGCAGAACAACATGGTTTACCTCCTCTCCATCCTCCTTCCCCTTACATCTCCTACCATGTTCGATACTCCAGCTTTGTCATCTCCTGCTGATTGGGCCAACTTCAGCATCGCCTCTTTCAGCTGGAACTCCAGGTCTCGGGCCAGTTTGTCAATGCTGTCTTCTCTGCACCTGCTTTCTCTGTTACTCCGTAATGAAATTCTTCCTAGATTTTAGATTCTGGTGCATCACATCATCTTACTGGTGATTATACACTGCTCACTACTAGCATTGCATTTTTCTTTCACTCTCCATCACTAATCACAGCCGATGGCTCACTACTTCTTACTACACACTCTTGATCTAATAGCTCTCTCACTCTCACAATACCTTTTTTTCTTTATTCTCCCAATTTATCTGTGTACCTTATTTTCATTAGTTCTTTGTGTGATAGTGACTTTGCCGTTACCTTCAAATTTTTAGGTTGCTTAATAGAAGATCTGCAGACGGTAGTCTATCATTGGGATTTTCTTGATGCACATGAATCTCATTCTAGTTTAGTTTGTGCCATGTCATTTGATGTCGATCTGTGGCACAGACGTTTAGGTCGTGTTAGTGAGTTTTGCCTCAAGTGTGTAGTCCGTAGTGGTGCCCTTGGCTATTTTTCTTTTACATATTTGTCTGTTTGTCAGGGTTGTAAGTTAACAAAACACATATCCATTCCTTTTAATAATAAAAGTACTTCTCAGTCCACACATCCTTTTCAGCTTGTTTATTCTGACATTGAGGACCTTCTTCTTTACCTTCTAGCAAAGACTATCTTTATTATGTTAGCTTCATAGATGACTTCACTCGCTACACATGGGTGTTTCTTATTTGTCAATGATCTGAGATTCCTCCCATTTACTAGGCCTTTATGGCCATGATTCATACTGTGTTCGGTGTGCGCATCAAGATTTTTCGCTCTGATGGTATGAGTACACTTTCACTGCTATGCGATCGATTCTTTAGTCTCACGACACTCTTTTCTAGCAGTCATGCCCTCACACACATAAACATAATGGTGCAGATGAACGCAAGCATCGTCACATTCTTGAGCTGAATCGTACTCTTCTACTATGTTCCTCAGTTCCACGTGCCTTTTGGGCTGAAGTGGTCATGACTTGTGTCAGCCTCATCAACATCACTCCCTCATTAATCCTATCTGGTAAGACATTATATGAGGCTTTCATCACTCTCCACCGGTCTACAATATGCTCCATATTTTTGGAACACCTATTATGTCGTTCTCCCTCCCACTAAGCGCACGAAGCTAACCGCCCGAGCCGCTAAGTGTGTTCACTTAGGTATCAATTCTGAAAACATGAGATATCTTTGCTATGATCCCTTGGTGTGTTTAATCTGAATCTTCTGTCACGTCTCCTTTATGGAAGACTTCCCTTACTATTTGTCATCCCTTAAGGATGTTTACGTTGTTGATTCTAATGTTCTTCTCCAATCTCCACGGATACATCTTCACGAGTTTCCGTCGATCCCACCCCTCTAGCTCCACTCCCACCTCACACTGATAGATTGATTTCCATCCCTTATACAGAGGCACCCACGCCACCTACATCACCACCTCCACAGGCACCCACCCCACTTGCATCACCACTTCAACAGGCACATCTCTCACCTCCCGCATCACCAACTCCACAACCTGCACATCCCCCTGCGGTCCGTCACTACCTGTTCCACTATGGGTATCCCACTGACATGTTTTACACCAGATGCCACTGGTCCTCCTAACCTGATTGGCTTTGCCACACTAGTATCTTACTCACCACAATTCCATCCATACCTCACCACCATACACCCCCCCCCATGAGTCCATATCTTATCAGGAAGCTATTCAACATCCAGAGTGATGAGAAGCTATCACAGAAAAATTTTGTGCATTTGATCAGACTGACACTTGGGATGTTGTTGCACTACCAGAGGGAGCCAGCTTGTTAGCTGCAAGTGGATCTTCAATGTCAAATATCAACCTGATGGCTCCATTGAGCGACACAAGACTTGTCAAGTTGCTAGAGATTTTACTTAGGAGTATGACATTGATTATGATGAAACTTTTTCTCCAGTTGCCCAGATGACCACAGTTTGCACTCTCCTTATTGTTACCGCCATTCGTTATTGGCCATTATACTAGATGGACATGAAGAATGCATTTCTTCATGACACCATATTTGAGGTTGTTTACATCTAGCCTCTTCTTGGCCTCACCAAACATCCTCATCATGTTTGCCATCTACGAGCTATTTACAGTCTGAAATAGGCTCCCCAAGCCTAGTTTGAGTTCTTTCGACGTGTCATCATATAGACAGGTTTATGTTTATGCGGTCATCATTGCAGGGGAGGGTACTTCTATTGTTGTATGCTGATGACATGATTATTACAGGGGACGAATCGCCAGGCATTGCATCCACTCAGAGATACCTTCATCAGCAGTTTTATATGAAGGATCTTGGCAGACTACATTATTTTTGGGTTTAGAGAATGTCCAGGCCCTTCGGGGGATACTCATTTCTTAGCAGAAAAACACATCATATATTATTTCCACTGCAGTTCTATCTGACAGATGATCAGCCGTACTCCCTTAGGGCTTCATATGAAGCTTCGTTCCATAAATGGTGAGCTCCTACCCGATCCCACTAGATACATGCAGATTATTGGAAAACTTGTTTATTTCTGCAGGATCAAACATGATATCACTCATCTGTCAGCATTGTCAGCTAGTTTGTTTCAGCTCCTCGATCAGCTCAGTACAATGCTCTTCTTCAGATCCTCAGATATCTTCGAGTCACTATCACTCGCTCATTTCAGTACAATTCTCTTCTTTGGATCCTCAGATATCTTCGGGGCACTATCACCGCTCATTGTATATGCCCTCTACATCTAGACTGGAGCTTAGTTCATATTTTGATTCAGATTGTGCAGGGAATTCTACTACCAGACGGCCTATCATAGATTTTTGTCTCTTTCTTGGTGATTCATTAATCTCATGGCGAAGCAAACAACATGAAATTGTTGCATATTCTTCTACAGAGGCCGAGTATAGAGCGATGTCAGCCACTACAAGACAGATTGTTCATGTTCCTGCCTATTTTGTTACCTTTGTACGGAGGTGTCACCCTTATAGGAGATACTTCTCTTCATTGTGACAACCAGTGTGGTATGCAGATTGCAAGCAACTCGGTTTATCATGAGTTGAGACACTCCTCTTCATTTTAACTAATGTAGTTTCATTTTTCATTCTTCTTAGTTACAATATATGTAAAAAAAATCGCAGGCTAGAGACCCGCATGGGCCGTTAAGTTTCTTGTTTAATAATAAAAATTTCAAGTTCAGAATCTTACACCTTGCCATTTTTCGGATTTTGTATTACACTTCATCTAAACCACTGGCGTTTTAAGCATGTGACAGAAGTTGATTAGTTAAATTCTCTTGCCCGCCAATATGTTAGGCCTATATGGGGGGATCTATTGCACAGATTCTGCATCTCCGGATCCTTTCCAGAAACGGTGCAGGACATCTGGGGGAATTGGAGGGACATGCATGTTTGCAAAGGATACATTGATATATGGGAAATTGGGGTGGCGACGATCTGTTGGGGGATATGGTTAATATAATTTTTAGACCAACACACAGACACAACATGCATCAACAACTCTTATTCATGATTATTTCTAATATCATATTCAGGTCTCAAATGGCAGGTGCGGACCGAACAAAGAAAATTAAGGAAATGTACACGACATCAATACTTCAACCTATGAAGTAGAGTCAGAGGAAACTACAGATAGTGAATTAATAATTGAAGGAAACTACTAAAAGTCAAACCTATGACCCTGGCCGTTAAATACGGTTAGAGCTCTGAGAATGAATCTGGATCGTTGATGGACCACCGTGATCTGAATCCGACGATTGCTGATGCGGCCGATGGACCTGCAAAAAGCCTGAAATACCGGGGAGTGACCCCTGTGAC
>CM030359.1:275246511-275259011 GCA_017893485.1 Hemerocallis citrina
TCGTGCGGGAATCAGAGCATTGAACTCGTTGTTTGGGACCAACGAGTTGTAGATGGAACTCATGCGGAGAGCAAAACGTTGAACTCGTTGTTTGGGACTAATGAGCTATTAACAGAGCTCATGCTGAGAGTAGAGCATTGAACTCGTTGTTTGGGACTAACAAGCTATTGACGGAGCCTGAGCGAAGAGCAAGATGTTAAACCACTATTTGGAGTCAATGAGTTATTGATGGGGCTCAAGCGGCAATCAGAGCGTAGAAGTTATTGTTTGGAACCAACGGGTTATATGCAGAGTTCATGCGGAGAGCCGAGCATTGAACTCGTTGTTTAGAGTCAACAAACTATTTGGTGGAGCATGAGCGAAGACCAAGGCATCGGACCTGTTGCTCAATGCTGACGAGTAGTTTCGTACATCGAATAATATCCTTGGGACATAGAGCTTGCTCTCCTTCATGATACGATGTGCTTGAAAGAGTCGGGACTCTCCTGTTGGCACGACGCTTTAAGCGAGACGGAGTTGGAGCTTGCTCAAATGAGGGATGGTCGGATAAATCTGTAGCTTGCTTGCCTAAGGAATACTTGTCTTGAATTTCATCACCAAGAGTTGAGGTGGCCCTATGGAGTTGTTAGCTGGTAGGAGGCCGGCAAAGAGGTTTATTTCTTTTAGTTAGAGCATCTCTCCAGTGTGTAGTTGGAAGATCAGCTTACATGATAGTTTGTCGTACAGTGCTCGCATGACTTTTGGTAGAGATCCTAGATGTGAAACATAGATTCATTGTAATTCTGTTGTTGTAATGAGACTTATAGTTTGTGGAATAAGGAGTCTTCTACGTGCCGGTGTCTTATCCTGTGATTCATCATCTTGGGGGTTGGCTAATCGTATGAGCTGCTCTTGGAGAGAGTTAGACTCTGGACTTGCCATTTTGCATTTGTAGATGTCTGTAGTGGTGCTGGATCTGAACATATGAGTTTGCGATAGTTCTGTGATTTAAAGAATTCATTTCATATGCTTGATCCTTGCTGTCATGGTTGAGGTGCCATCGACTGGGTTCTTTGTAGCTAAATAATAGGGCCTCAAGTCTGTTGCGTATAGCAAACGAACCGTTGACGGTGTATGATGGATTTTGGCATTGCTCTGTCTTGAAATCAGCTAGTTGTAGGGACAACTCTGAAGGAGAGTTGTTTTCCAAACTTGCTGTATGGATCCTCTAACAAATTGTGAGAGTCACATGGAGTTGAGAGTCGAACTCTAAGTATTGCTAGAGTAACTGCGATCCACGATTTTGGACCTCTTAATCTGTCGTTGGAGAAATTTAACTAGTTGCAAGAACAGATCGATTAGTGAGTTAAACTCTGAACGTGTGTGATTGTAGGTTGCGAGAGTAACTCTGAGCCATGGGTATGGATTCTGAAGTTGTTAGTTTGAATATTAACAGGTTGCAGGAGCTAATCGAATGGCGAAGCGCACTCTGAACTTGCTTCTTTGCAAATTGCGAGAGTCTTTCGAGCCATGGGTATGGACTCCGAACTGATTGTCGAGGCACTAACGGATTGCAGGAGCTGATCGAATGGCGAAGTGCACTGTGAACTTGCTTTATCGCAAATTATTAGAGTCTCTTCAAGCCATGGGTATGGACTTCGAATCCGTCTTACGGAAAGACTTGTAATGGGTTTTTGGTGCTGCTTATATGTATAAGTTTGGCACTCAACTCGTTGGATAAGTCTCCAAGGAACTTTAACTAGTTTCAGGAATTGATCGATCGGTGAGTTGTGCTCAAAATGTGTGGGATTGCATGTTGCGAGAGTAACCCCAAGTCGTGGATCTGGATTTCGAACTTGTGTTGTGGAAAGCTTATAACGAGTTTTTAGCGCCGCTCTAAGTGTAAGTTGGGCGTTTAGGTTGTTGTTTGCTTTGATGAATTAACAGGTTGCAGGAGCAGATCGAATGGAGAAACAAACTTTGAACTTTCTTCATTGCAAATTGCTGGAGTAACTTCGAACCATGGGTATGGACTCTGAACCCGTATTGTAGGAAGCTTTTAACGAATTTTTGGTGTCATTTATGTGGACAAGTTTGGCACTCAACTCAATGTATGCATCCGTAGAGTTGTACAAGAATTTTGAAAAAACTCATACTATGTTTTATTGGAAAATAAAACTAAGCGGCAGCACTAGTGGCTGGCCGTTATTACAAATTGAGGAAATTTGCTGAAAAATAAAACTAAGCGGCTGCTCTGGTGTCTGGCTGATATTACAAATTGAGAGAATTTGCTACTACTATTAAGAGAGGACATTTGAGACGCCCTCGTTCTGTAATACCCTGATTTTCATTTATGAAATTTTTTATTTTGTATTATTAATTTGTACGTATTGTGCACGTGCAATTTTGCAGTATGAAATTTTTATAATTATTTTCATTACATGGACAAATGAGTATACATATATATATATATATATGTATGCTTTTCTATTGTTTTATCAAAGCCTATTTTTTAAACAAACATAATTATTCTTTTATTTTTAGCCCAATTTAATTTATTTTAAATATAAGCTATTTTGGCCCATTAAATGAAAGCCCATGAGTTTATTTTTCTTTTTATTACAACTTGTAATGTAGACAAAATTTTAGATTATTTTTATAATAAATAAAATGTACAACTTTTAAAATTGGGGACTATGGGGAACACGTGCATTACACGTGCACGTGTTTGTGCACCTATTTGTGGCCGGATGACATGGGAGGGAAGAAAAGAGGGAGTGGAGTTGTGGGAGGTGGTTTTTGTACTCATGGTTGGTTACTACAACTTCCCCTTAAATCCTAGCCTTTGTTTCTTAACTCCTAGATCAATCCTAGCCCGCTATTTGTCCCAAAATTTTGTATAAATACCCCCCCTAGCCTAGTTATCACTGCACTTTTCATTATCCAAACCTATAGTGAAGAAAAATACAATTGTTAGTAGTAGGAAGTGAGAATAAAAGATTGAGAGATAGAGAGTTGTGTGTGCTTGCAAACAAGGAGGCTCGACATCACACTTGGGAGCTCTTGGGTTTGCACTAGGAGCAAAGAGAAGCACTCGTTTGGCAAGCTCAATCTAGGAGGAGAATGGCTCTTTCGTTTAGGAGGTGTTGTGTGGTTTTTCTCTCCAAATTAGGTGGGTGGTTTTTCTATACTTCTACTTTAGATACCATGCTAGAGTATTGAAATAATGATGCATGAAAGAAACTAATAAGAGTACATTTAATTTGAAACAGGACTTGCTAGTTGATTAAATGAATGCTTGATAGATTGCATGTTAACTTATTATGAATCTTAACATTGTTTGTAAATTGCTTGTAGTTATGGAAATATTGAATTGAGATTGTTGATAATGTCAAAAGTGAGTACGAAATGCTAGTAAATGAAATTATTGTTTTGCGTACAAATGGACTATCGTGATATTGGTTCAAATGAATAAAATTGTCCTATGCATTTGGGTTTATGAAAGAGGGAAAAACAGGGAGTTATAGTTATAATGTGAATTTTTAATACCAATTTGTATTTGAGAAATGTCAAAATTAAACTATGAAAGGAGTAGTATGGAAATTAAATTATTGTATGTGAAATGTGTATTTAATTACTGAAAAATTATTTTAAAAATACTGGGGTGTTATTTTAAGTTAAAATATACATTCTGGAGATTTACATGGTTTTTGGTGCAAGCAAAACAAAGATAAGAGCTTTTGAACATTGAAATTAATTAATGGAACAGAGAACAAAGTTATATAGAATTCGATCTATAGTTATGACAACTTGAACACATAGCTCAAGTGGTCGGTAGGCCTCTCTGGCGCTACTGTAGCGCGGGCGTGTGGCTCTGTGGTCGCTGGTTCGATACATGTGTCCACCCTTCTTTTTGTGTGCATTTTAAATACCCAACATTGAAAAGAGAGTATAAAACGCTCTGTCTCCCTTTCATATCGATGAGCGCAAATGGCCTAGTGGCTAGCGTGTGCGGCTGTCTTCTTAAAGGTTGTGGGTTCGATTCTGGGTGTGGCCAGAATGCATTTTTTTAATATAATTTGATTTTGGGGTTTTCTTGATGTATAAAAATTCCGAAAAAAATACGGTTATTATTCTAAAATCAAATACAACTTATGAGAATTAATTGGGAGTTATTAGAATAAAATAAAGTGTATTTTGGAAGGAAAATTGCATTCGAAACTATGGTTTCTTACTCGTATAATTTCACAAAAATGCGTGTTTTCACGGGGTGATTAAGATAAGTATTGAAATGGGAAAATGATTGGAAAGAGAACATAACTGTGAATTCTTGTATGGATTATTTTGTTAAAAGAGTAGCATGACAATGGTGATATTATAAATATTTATATGACTAGATGCTTTCGTGATATGATTTTAATGTGGAAATAAATGTTGTTTATGGAATGCATGAGTTATAATTGAACTCCATGTATGAAAATTGATTCATGAGAGGATTGGAAGGATTGGAAATCATGTAATTGGAAAAGAGAAATGTTCTTGAGTATGACAACTCAAACAAGAGAAATGGTGATATTATGAAAATTCATTTGACTAGATGCTTTCGTGATATGATTTTAATGTGGAAATAAATGTTGTTTATGGAATGCATGAGTTGTAATTGAACTCCATGTATGATAATTGATTCACACGAGGATTGGAAATCAGGTAATTGGAAAAGAGAAATGTTCTGGAGTATGACAACTCAAACATGTGAATTTGTGAATTGAAATTGAAAATTATGGTGTAGCCAAAACTCACACCGGCAATTGAAAGTAATGAGATATGACAATTGAAAGTGAAAAGACCAAGTTGGGTCATTGTGAAATAAAAGAAATAAGACCGGTTTTGGTAAGAGGGCTGACTCTAAGAGATTGATTTTGTTTATGATTTCATTAAATTAAGAATTAGTACATAGTGAAGAGGTGATGAAAGTGAAAGAAAAACACAAGTATGGGGGCCTCGAGTCTACGATGTGGGTGTGATTCACAGTTTGTCTTCACGATGCTTCGTGACATGACGTGGGCACTACTCCGGAATTATCAGGATCTTGGCGATGCTTGTGGGGTGTTTGGTGACTGCGAGAGGATCGTGTGCCATGAAGGAGGCTGAATTGTCCATAGGTTGTCTTCACGATGCGTCGTGACATGACGTGGGATTCCCCTCTAGTTTTTTTGTACATGAGCTCGTACTCATAGATCATCTAGGATACTTACCGTAGTTACAGTAGTAGATTAAGTCATGACGAGGGATTGAACCCTACAAGATGAAGAACGATTAAGAGGCTTGCCTTCGGACCTATGTAGTATGGGATGCATAGAATCCGAACAAGTGCGCATTAGTGTCATGTAATATAAATAACTGCATTAAGGACTAAGTGCACAATCACAACACTACGTCAATAGGATATTCCCTTTAGTCTGATATGTGAACAAGTTTGTGTTTGTTAAGTATGGAAAATCATTGTACTGTTTCCGGCATAGAGAGGATGGCCGTGTATAATATTCTTCGGTTGAATAAACTGACGTACCCATAGTTTTGTATGCAGGTTAAATGACATGATAAAGATTAAAGGAGAACTGATGCTTAGAGATTATTCAAATGCTGTTGTAATTTCATTTATATAAATGTTGTAATTTTGCTTCCGCTGTAAAATGTAAAGTATAAAGATTTTTTGTAACTTTGATGTAAAGTGAAAAGTTTTAAATTCCTTGTAAAATTGTACGAAAGAAGTGTAAAGATCCTGTGGAATCTCGAATTCACTTATTTTTTGAATTTGGGGTGTTACACGTTCACCTTCAAGGTGTTCCACCTTCCATGTTCTGCTGATATCTCCCTGCTCCCCGGGTCTTCAAGTTGATGAGCTGTTAGGCGAACAACTTGGTAGACCTTGTCTAGACTTTTCTGTTTTGGAGGGATCCCCCCATTGTTTTTTGTAGAGAAAGAGAAATCTTCTGATGCAACAATGCATTTAGGCATGACTATTTATTCCGTTGAATGAGCGGAGTGGCTTCGGGCGAGTGATTCAGGTTTAAAACTGTGTCATGATGAGAACTAGTTTGGACCTGGTGAAAGATGATGCGGCAGGTTTGGAAGTTCCTGGTAGAGTTGTTTATGGGAGTGGCTTTGAGCTCGTTTATAGTTTTTAAATTATCGTGATTGCTTTCTGACGGTAGCTCTATGGCGTCAAGGGAGAGAACCGAGCCCCCCATTAGTGGTGTAGCATGTTCATGCTGCCTTTTGACTTCCTACAGCTTGGCCTACTCCAGCTGTTGTTTGAAACTTCATTTTCATGTGAAATGCGGAGGCAACTGCATGGCAGGCCGCTAGGCCGGGACGACCGAATATAGCTTTGTATGCGGCTTTGACATTGACTACCATAAAGTCCAGTGCTTTCGTTTGAATAGCAGGGGCTTTCTCTTCTGTCACATCCAGTGTTATGACTCCTTCTACTTGAACAGAGACATCGGAGAATCCATGGAGTGTGTAACCGGCTGGCTTAAGTGGGTCTCGAGAGAGCTTGAGAGCCTCGAATGTGGTCATAAAGATGATGTTTACTGAGCTGCCATTGTCCACCAGGATGCAGCGTACCTCATGATTTAGCTTGCAAAGGTTTATGACCAATGCGTCGCAATGAGGTGTTCGGATGCCTTCTAAGTCCTTGTCGGAGAAAGATATCGAAACCTCAATATTTTTGGCAGGCAGAGTGTTATCTATGGAGTTGACTTTCCTGACGAAGGCTTTGCGGAAGGAGTTGGAATCTCCCACCATCGGGCATCCATGAACGGAATGGAGGATGGCCATGTGTTGAGAGTTTTGCGGCTCGTATGGCCTTTCTTGACGCTTATTATCCCCCTAGGGTGGAGGGTTTTCGGCGTCATTATCTTTCTAAACGAAGTTGGAGATAGCCCCTGCGAATTAGGGCTTATCGCTCTTCTTTAAGGGCTCGACAGTTGTCAGTAGTGTGTCCATGATCTCTGTGAAATGTGCACCACTTATTTTTGTCTCTTCTCCTGCTAGACGTTGACATCGTGGGGAGAGGGCGGATTATTTCGTCCTTCTCAACCTCCATGAGGATGGCTGATACGCTTGCATTGAGAGGAGTGAACTTATCGAAGCATGGCGCTAGAGTTGGACGATGTGAACTTGCACCATTTTTCTGAAATTTCCTAGGTTTTTCCTCGCTTGTATCCTTCTGTTTGTTCCCGAAAAGTGACTCTTTCTTAACTTGGGGGCTGAAAGATTCTTCGACTCTGAAGTACTTTTCACTCCTTTCTACCAGCTCAGTGAAATCTCGAGGTGGCCTCTTAGAGAGGGCTGCTTTCAGCTCTTTATGCATGATGTTGTGGCAGAAGGCTGCAGCTGCCACTGAGGAGTCCAAGGAGGAAATTGACCTCGCTTCTGCTGTAAATTGCTTGATGAAGTCCTTTAGCAGTTCTCCATCTTTTTGCTTCAGTTCTAGCAGGGAGACACTGGTCTTTTCAGCTCTCTGGCTAGTAATGAAGTGTGTAATGAAGAGTTCCTCAAGCTGATCGAAGGAAAAGATGGATTCGGGAGTCAAACGTGAATACCATTTCCTTGCAGGTCCTTTCAGTATTGCGAAAAATGTCTGACACATGAGTGCATTGGTGTCGTTATAGACCATCATGAGTGTTAAAAAGCTCTCGATATGGTCTGTCGGGTCTGATTCCCCATTGTAGAATTCAAATTGAGGATCCTTGAAGCCCCTTGGGATGGGTGCATCGAGGATAACTCTACTGAAGGGAGGTCGACTAGGGCGGTAGGCCATGTAAGAGAGATTTCTCTCATTCTTCATCTGTTCTAGACGATCTTCTACTTTTTGGATACGGCTAAGGACTTGGTTGTCCTTTTTTTGGGATCCAGTTGAGTCGGCAGATCCTTCATTAGGGGGTGGGCCCAGATCTTGACTCCCTTGGATAGCATGGAGGATGTCAAACTTGAACTTATCCAATTCGGCTCCAGTGATTGAGGCATTTTGCCCTCTGTTTTGCTCAGGAAGCCTTCGATTCTCATGAGTTGGGCTGCTCGTTGTTGAACGCCCCCTGTGAGAGGAGGATTACCTTGATATTTGTCTAGAAAGATGTATTCTCTGGTTTGCTTGATGACCTGAGCCGGAGGCCTCAGATCGGGCACGCCTCTCGTCCAATTGGATTCGCAAATCAGTTTCTTGTTTTCTGGTACTGATGATCTGGCGGAGATCTCTAGACCCTCGGGGGCCTTGTGAGGCCATTGAATCAGTTGAAGCATTATGGACTGAGATGTGGTCGTACTGAGGATGTTGTTCATGTTGGGAGCCCCCCCGGTTCCTCTCCGTTGGAAGGAGCATGATTAGGCTGCCGGGGTGACTGTTGTGGAGGAATCTGATCTTCCATAGAAGAATCTGGTTGACGAAGAGAGGTAGTGCGACGGCTGGAGGCCACCCCTTTACCTCTTAGTTTTGGTGGCATGGAAACAAGCTTGACTTGTGTAGTATTTTTCACAGACGGTACCAATATGTTGTTCCTTATTTCGGTGTCGAAGAAAACAGATAGTGAATTAATAATTGAAGGAAACTACTAAAAGTCAAACTTGTGACCCTGGCCGTTAAAGACGGTTAGAGCTCCTGAGAATGAATCTGGATCGTTGATAGACCACCGTGATCTGAATCCGACGGTTGCTGATGCAGCCGATGGACATGCAAAAAGCCTGAAACACCGGAGAGTGGCCCCGGCGACAGACTCTCCGACTCTTAAGTCAGAACCAGAAAAAGAGAGAGAGTAAGAGAGTGAAAACTGGCAAATTTTTTATTACCTTCTGACTGAAGAGGGGGAGGGGTATTTATAGGTCTAAGAGACATTTCAAGAGATTGATTTGTGTCCGTTGGATCGATCTAACTACCTTATCTCTTTCATGTCTCTCACCTTCAAGAGATAAGATATCATTGTTAGGGATAAGAGATTTGACTTCTAGCCTGCATGGGATGGGTGTATCTCTTAGTGGGCCTAGTCTGTCACTTTTTATGGGCTTGAAAGAAGCCCATGTCTTGGAGTGGGCCCAGACTTGTAAAATAGGCCTGTTATGGCTAATCTGCCTGTAGATATTTTGAGATGTGTGTAGGAATCGTATGGCTCTGAGCTGCTGCGATTTTTACCATCATCAATTTGTATCTATACTGTTTTGGGGTCGGGAGTTATCTTGTATGAGATGAGTTCACTTTTTTTATGGGAAATGAGTATCATGGCCCACTTGATGGGATACATGAACATCATTTTTCTTATCTTGGTTGTTTGTTTTGTTAAAATCTTTAAAATGAAGCACGACAGATTTTGGACCCACCGTTTACGATATAAAAAAAATTCTCTTGCCTGATTTTTTGTGTTTTCTAGTTATATGTGGATGCAAGTCTATACTCCTTACCTTGAGTTTCTAATGATCAATTTATTTCAAATGTAACTGCACCGGGTTTCACAAAAGCTAGGAAGAGACCAGTAAAGATCCGTGAATTGTTGCTTTGGCAGACAGGCACTCAGAAGCCAATTACCCTGTCAATATTCGCTCAGAAAATGCGCCAAAGTACTTATGTAAGCTCTCAACTGCCTCCTATATTCCTCGTTTAGATCTGTATCAACTCATCGTCTCTCTAATATATGACATTTGACCTGTTTATTTATAACATCTTCAACAGAAATGCAATATATTTCTACTGCCTCTGCCTGGATTATTCATGGTTCTGTCGTGTTCCATTTCAATTTCTATTCTACCTCGAAAAACAGAAGATGGGAACTGTGAGACAATACCATTAGTTATTAGTCATGTCATACAACCTTAACCTTTAATATATCATAATCTTGTAATGCTCACATTGATAATAATTGATAGCACACATTAACATCATTCCTTGCACCTATTAAAGTGATTATCTATTAAGTAAAATATATTAGTGCAGAAACAGATGAAATCAAGACAGTAATTGAAGTAAAATTTATCCAGAAATTGATAGTTGATACTGTAAAACAAGTAGTAGCATGAGAGCTATGCAGTAAGTAGACATGGATGAAAGAGGGACATGTATTTCAGCTGTGAAAAAAGAAAAAAAAATTCAGAATATATTCATAAACAAGGAGCTTGATTTAGCTCTTGGAAAAGAGGCCACCAAACCCGCCTAGTTTCTTCTTGTTGGGCAGGGGAACTGTGACAGTCGACTTCTTGGACCCTCCGGTTCCGCTCTTCCCCTCAACCTTGTTGAGGATCGGATCGGTTTCTAGGAGCTGATCCTGCTTCTGCAGCCATCCCAGTATCGAATCCAGCAATCCTTTCTCCTCTTCAACATTGCCAGTA
The DNA here is from genome assembly GCA_017893485.1 of Hemerocallis citrina. Lineage (NCBI taxonomy): Eukaryota > Viridiplantae > Streptophyta > Magnoliopsida > Asparagales > Asphodelaceae > Hemerocallis > Hemerocallis citrina. The sequence continues at coordinate 275,256,868 of CM030359.1, forward strand.
CTCTTTGTTGCCTTCGCTTTGAACACTCTTCCCCTTGTAGTTGTAGCTGCAAGCCCAAAATTCATCACATTCAGTGAAGCCATCTCTTCACCTCCTTGTCGTCTCTGTTCTTTTTTCCTTGTGGTTATGTAGCGTTAAAAAGAGCAAATAGGTTGAGTGTTCCTAATGTGGCGTAGATATAACTTTGGTTTGCATCCTGCCATCAAATCTGGACCATATGGTTGGGTGTGGGGATCACGAGCTAGCCACAAGTTTCTTATCTGAACCATGAAATTATGAGGAAGTGAAGAAAAATAAAAATTAATTGGAGCCTTATTTTTCTGGGGCAAAAGGAAATTCAATCAAATTTCTTAGAGTGGGTGGAAGGCTTATCCTATGATGCTGTATAAGGTCCAGGCTGTGAATTTTACACGTCCAAGCATTGAGGCGCTTTGATGATTGTATGATGTGGCCTCTTGATCATCAACTAGTTGCTCCAAAAAGCTCGTAAAAGATCCTATAGGACGTCACACTTTAGATTTACCTTATATTGGTAGATTGGAGACTGTGGGATGGAGAAATATATATATACTAGGTTTGCTTGTTGACATGTGCCTACGGTACGTCTTCGGAATGATGCACCTGGTTTGATTATATAAAATAGTTTTCAAGGTCCAGCAAATTAATTGAAGTAACAAACATATTATATGAGAAAGCAATATATCTACCTTTAAGCTCAATCATCGCCTTCTTGATCATTAACTTGAACTTACCTGGAATGCATATAGTTTGTTAGATTCATTGCATAGAGTTTTTTTTTAACTTCAGCATCACTTTTAGATACTTGTAATAGTTATGCAAAGATATTATCATATAGGTTTTATAGAGCTTACTCTAATCCCATAACCACTATGAGCATGTTTAAATACAATGGTAACGCAAATGCATGTGTGAAGGTATCTACAATACCATTTGTTTGTCTGACTCTCAGTTTGCAATGGAAATACCTCTTATTATTGTTTCAACCAAAATGAAATACATGAAGTTCTCAAAACTCTAATCCAAGCTAATCATTTCTTTTATCTCCACTTTGTCTCGTCATTGCACCTTTATAAAAAAAATAAAAATGGATAAATAACAAATTTACTTTAGCTGTCTTTCTTGAGTGGAGAGTTTGTACCCTTCACTGGTAAACTCCAGTCATCTCAATCCTACATAACCAAACATACACTAAAAGTTCTTATATGTTATGTTATCCATGGTTTCTAATAACCAGTAAAGGGAACACTTCATGATAGTATTTTCTCTTATAGTAAAGAAATTAATGTTGGATATTTGCCAAGTAATTTTAGGCTGCTAGTTAGCTTACCTGTCCTGCTATGGTTTGGAAGCACAAATTGAGGCCACCAAATAATCTATCTCTCGCTTGCGTATACCTTAAATCAAAACCAATAAAAAAACTCATCAAATAAATCACCAAATTAAAAATTTTTAAACCAAAAATAAAACAATTATACCTCTCTGAACTTAAATCCCATGCACAAACAAAATTCGAGTCAGCAAAAAATGAGTAATCCCCTACACATAAAAAAAATTAAAAATTAGTGGAGAATTCGTTTAATGAGATGAAATTAGAGTCGTCGCATCGCATATAGAATTCTCGATTCGGTGGAGGGGAGTCGCCGATACGGAGTCGCTTGATATTCGCGCTCGATTTGCTGGAGGGGAGTCATCGATATGGAGTCAGCAGCGGATCAGATATCGGCGATGACCTCTTGATTGGGGATCGACATTGGATTTGGATTTGAATTTTCTTTGAGATTTTCAAATTTTCAAATTTTAAATTTATAAAAATTTTAAAATTTTAAAAATTTTTAGTTTCTTTTAATTTTAAAAATTTTTAAAATTTCTTAAATTTCAAAAAAAAAAAATTTTAATTTTAAAATATTAAAAACAATATATTTTTAAAAATTTCAAAAAATTTTTTAATAAGTTTTTTGATTTTTTTTTTATTTTTTTGAATTATTTTTAAAGTTTTAAAGTTTTTAAATTTTTTAGTTTTTTATTTAAAAAAATCAAATTTTTTTTCTTAATTTTTTGAATAGAAGAAAGAGAGAGAGAAAGGAGTTGTTTTGGGTTGGGAATTTGAATTTGAGTTGAAACTT